>JAPFFP010102469.1:0-19546 GCA_026153255.1 Solanum medicagineum | reverse complement strand
GGATATGACCCCAACTATGTGTCACCATAGGAGCCCTTGTAGGCTAAGTTTCCATTTATGTTATATAAAGGTGCATGCAAAGTGATGGAGTTCCACTCAACAAATGGTCTCCCCATGCCAACGTAGGGTGTTATGTTAGATTCCATGTAGTAACTCACATGGTCTTATATATTTGTTAAGGTTTTCTCCCACAAGTTTATAACTCTATGACATGATTCCTTTATATGTGATCCTTCATGCATTGACTCTCTGTCATAATGAAAGATATTTCTTGTGTATGCTTAAGCTTACATTTATGTATTTTTCATCTCTTATATACTTATCTGTTATGCTTATGAATGATGACATTACAATTTTATGCTTGCATTGCATCTCATATACTTAGTACATTCCAACATACTAACACATATTTTTCCTGCAAGATTTAACCATGTAGGGGCAGATACTCCTCCACCAGCTCGTGGCTAGTTTTATAGTATTCAAGACTAGTGCTTTTATTTTTGTAAGCCTTTAACTCGGGACTCTACCGTTTTACATTCTAGCATGTATTTTCTATTAAGATGATATGCATACACTAGCTCTTTGGGGCTTTTACATTCTATGTTGTATTTATATGGAGCCCTTTCTATTTTATGGAAATCGACCGCTACCGATTTTGTGCTTTTATGTTTTAGTTGATATGATTTATAGAAAAAATGTTGATGCTTCTTTTTAGTGTTGATTCATTGTCATAATTTGGTCCCATAGACCCTTTCCACCTTTTTCTATTCCAAAATGTTTTATTTATGCTTATGAATGCTTAAGATATTGGAGATGGCTTGGATAAGGTGCCTTTGGGTATCTAATTCGCCGAATGATTACTAGGACCTAGGTCAGGGTTTTACACTCAAAGTACTAAGTAAAATGAAATAAAGTCTCAACATAAGCAAGAAAGAAATTGGATATTATCGCCGAAATAGAGGACTCACCACAACAAGTGATCTTCACAAACTAAGCTAGCCACATGGAGGAGGATGAGAAAGTGCTCCGGCCCAAACTTGGTTAGATCATGAGGCAAAAAGTATGTGTTAGTACTTGGAATGTACTAGTATGTGGAATGCAGTGCAACAATAGATAATAAGCTTTATAAACAAGATGCATAATCATATATATTAAAATATAAGCTTCATATGACATGCATAAGAATGCTTTAATGAAAACTTGCATAAAGCACAACTCCTTTACATCATACATATGTTGGAGAAGACCATAACCGACATATAAGACCAAGCGAGCAACTACTTGGAATACATTGAACTCTTTCCATTAGGAAAAGGCCAATGAACTCCTTCCATTGAGATAAGGGGAATCTACTTACTAAGGTAGAACTCCGTAAACTTTTGTTAACTTTGCAATTGCATCTTTAATAAAAATCATGGCTTGCATGGATCCACTAGCCTAGTCTTAGCCTACAAGGGCTCCTATGGTGACATATAGTTAAGGAGACAAAGGGTGGCTTTTAGGGTTCCCTTACTGAACCCCTCCACAATAACCTACTCGGTGCTAAGTCATTCCTATGGAATATATTTGAAAACTTATGCATAATTATAATCATTCATAAAATTTAAAACCAAAGCTTCATCATCATATATAAAGAGTAGCTTATCTTAACTTGAGATCCAATATATAGGGTTTGACCCTATCACAAAGGATCAATCTTTTGGTGAGAATTGTCCTTTCGCATCCTTAACTTTCATAAGAGGGATTCAAAACATCATAACTTTAACTTTAACTTTCATAAACTTATAATTGAACCATCAACTTTGGAGATCATATTCCTTTCAAACTTCATAATGATGATTGGGTAGATTTCATGCATATAGGCTCTAAATCATGTTTCTCAAGAGGACTATGCATCATTGTAACAAAATAATCAATTTAAATCATTCTTAGACAATCCACCACAATCATACATAAAATCATTCAAAATTGGACATACAATCATGGAATTCCTCTCATAAATACATCAATTTCATAATAACTCATGGTATCATAACTCTCACAACATTGATAACCCTATATAACTTCATAATAGAAAACCCTTGAAATCAACTCATGCAATAGGTGAATAATCTTGACATAATTCATGCTTAATAGGATAATTAGAAAGAACCCATAGGAAATTAACCTTAAAACTTGAAGTATTTAGTAAACTAGGTTTTGGGATTCCATAGGTGGAAAAACCCAAAGATTTAGAAACCCATATACCTTTTGAGCCTTAAAGCTTGGAGAAGAAGACTTGAAGAACCTTGAGAAACCTTTTTGGAAGCTTTGTATTCAATGGAGGAAGCTTGATCCCCAAGAAATTGAAAGGAACTTGATAAAGGGCTTTTAGAGAGAAGTTTTGAGAGGGTTTGACAGTGTTTAGAGATCGATTTAGGGCTAAAAATAAGAGAGTTTTTGAGTATTTACGAATATAATGATGTTGGAATAAGTCCTTATTAACTTTGTTGACTTAAAATGAAGTTTGAAAATTTTATAACAGTGGGGGAGCAAGGGTGTGCCACTGCTTTGCCAGAGACTTTTCTATTTTGCTCAAATTTATTGAATTTATTTTTGATACGGGTGACCTAAAAATTGAAGGTGACCCTTTTCCTTCACAATTTTGCCTCTTGAAAAAGAATACAGAGCTGGATTTATGAAATAACACACGAATTTGAAGATATTCAAGAAATACTTCATAGGGTCTTTCCGAGTCGCATTTGGAGGTCTTACGAAAATAGGGTTTGATTGGAAGATTAGAAGTTGTTCGCTTTTATTTGAGCACCTAAAGGAATGCATTATATGCATATTTCTATATTAATTTTATAAAATATGCATTATACACTATTAATATTGTAAGGACCCATAAGTTAGGAGGTTAGAAATTTTAAAAGAAGTGGAACTGGAAATATTGCAAGTCAAAAGTATGAGCCTCATTTACGGCTCATGGTTCAATCTGCAGGTCGTAAGCAAGGATTGTAGATGGATTAGCCTGAATGAAAATTTGAATAAGTGAGGGAGGGATGTACGAGGAGTGTTTTGAGTCCATAAATTGAACTACAAACCGTAGAAAGTGTTAATGGTTTGAGGCCCTAAGACGATGGAAAATTATGTTTCTAAAGTTGGGACTATAAATAATAGGATGATTCATAGTCCTGTTTATGAGCTGCAGTTTGGTCTCATAGATGGTTCCTTGAAGAATATGTAACAATCCATCTTAAGAGGAGATGTCTCAAATCAGGAAAACACAAGTGAGATACTGAGTATATAAGTAAATAGGCCTTACCTACTAGTGACATGTTTTAAAGTTGTATGGGCCTAGGCCCAAAGCAAACAATATCACTAGCGGGATAGGTCCTTACAGATAGTATTAGAGCCACTCTTGTGTTATCCTTGTTGATATGGGTCAGAGTTCACTTGTATTTAGGCTAATCTCAATGAGGCGGGCAAACCTCAGTGCACAGTATAGGCAAATCCCATACAGTGGGGCAAAACTCAGCAAGGATGCTGAGTCTATAGAGGTGGTGTATATAACAACCCATCTTAAGATGAGAAGTCCTACATTGGAAAAACACAGGATAGATGCTTGGTATATAAGTAAATAGACCTTACCTACTTATGATGCATTTTAAAGTCGTGACGGCCTAGGCCCAAAGCAGACCGTATCATTAACATATTGGGTCATTATAGATGGTATTAGAGTCACTCTTGTATCAACCTTATCGATGTGGGTTAGAGTTCAACTGAGTTTAGGCGAATCCTGATGAGGTAGGGCAAACCACTGTAGCGACTCTAGACGAATCCCATGTAGTGGGACAAACCTTAGCAAGGACGCTGAGTCCATATAAGGGTATGTAACAACACATATTAATATGAGATGTCCCACATTAACAAAACAAAGGATAGATGCTGGGTATATAAGTAAACAAGTCTTACCTACTAGTGACACGTATTAATACCATGTGAGCCTAGGCCCAAAGCAGACAATATCACTAGGAGGATAGGTCACTACATAAGCTAACATCCTATCATCATACATATATGGGAAAAGACCATAACCGACATATAAGACCAAGCGAGCTACTACTTATAATCTAGCATAAGCCCCTATGTTGGCAAGGGTAGGCTAGTTGCCATGTAGAACTCCGTCAAAATTCGCATATACATAATTAGTAAAAATTATGGCTTAGAAAGATCCACTAGCCTAGCCTACAACGGATCCTATGGTGGCACATAGTTAATGAGACTAGGGGTTGCTACTAGGATTCCCTTATCAAATCCAACCTCAATGCCCCGTTCAATGTTAAGTTATACTCATGGAATACATATGAAAACATATGCATAATCATAATCATTTGGGAACTTTATAAGCATAACATCGTCATCATCATCATATATAAAGAGTGGCTCATCTAAACATCAAGATCTATGAGAATGATCCTTATCACATAGGATTTATCTTTTGGTGAGAATTGTCCTTTCACCATCTTTAACATTCATAATAGGGATTCGAAATATCATAACTTTCATAAACTTTCATAATTGAACCCTTATCCTTGGAAATCATTCATCATTAGAAATCTGGATATGAAGATTAGGTGGATTTCATGCATCTGAACTTTAAATCATGTAACTCAAGACAACTACGCATCAATTCAATGAAAATCATTAATTTGAAATCATTCTTAGATAACCCACTGCAATCATACATATCATATTTCAAGCTTTCGACATAGAATCATGTAATTCATCTCATAAAATCATCAATTTCATAGTACCTCATGGTAACATAACATTCATAGCTTTGAATCTCATAAAATAGGTCATAGGAGAAACCCTTGAAATCAAATCATGTAATTTTATGAAATAGATGAATAACTTTAACATAATTCATAGTTAATAGAAGTAACAGGAAATACCACAAGAAATTAATCTTTGGAACTTGAAGAAGTTACAAAATAGGTTTTGGGACTTCATCGGTAGAAGTGCCTGTGAATGAAGAAACCCGATACCTTTTTAGACCTTGAAACTCGAAGAAGATAACCTGATAATTCCATTTTGAAGCTTTGTCTTCAATAGAGGAAGCTCTATCTCCAGCGAGTTGAAGGAATTTGATGGAGGGTTTTTATAGAGAAGTTTGAGAGGATTTGAGAGTGTTTAGAAGAGTTTTAGGTCTATAAATAGGAGGATTTTCGGCTAATTATGTATATATAGTTGTTATGATTAATCCCACCTAACTTTCCTAACTAAAAATGAAACTCAGAAAATTTTGAACTATGGGGGAATAGGGATGCGAGGCACCTCTGTCGTGCACCATTTGATTTGTGCAATTTTGTCAAAAAATTCTTTATCGACACGGGTGACCTAAACATCGAAGGTTATTGTTTTCCTACACAATTTTTTCCTCCTTAAAAATAATCTGAAGTCAGATTTGCAAAATAACACATGAATATGATGATATTTAAGAAAAACTTCATAGGATCTTTTCGAGTCACATTGGGAGGTGTTATATTATCATCTCCCCCTTGAAAACATTCGTCCCCAAATGTTACGAAACTACTCTCGAGGGGAATCACAAGATAGTTTTCAGCCTAATATAAATGCATCAATGCAACTTTAAACATCATTTCATAAAATCTTAAACTTATGCATCAAAATACCATTAAAACATGATACTAAGAGTATGAATGCATGCAAGTTGACATCTAAGGGAGAAATACATAACTTGACTTCTTAGACATGATCATATTGTCACCTTAGGCTTGAGTATAGTGGAAAATATAGGGAAATCATTTTACCATGTCCGCTTTAACTTTCCAAGTAGCACTTTCAACTTATTGGTTCCTCCAATGTGCTTTAATAGATGCTACATATTTGTTCCTAAATCTCTTTACTTGTCTATCTAGTATTTCCATGGGAAATTCTTCATAAGCCAAATTCTCTTCAATATTCATATCTTCCAATGGAACTATGGAACTTGGGTTTCCTATGAACTTTATTAACATTGACACATGCAACACAAGATCAATTATGTTCATCCCCTATGCCAACTACAACTCATATGCCACCTTACCAACCCTTCTCACAATCTTATAAGGCCCTATATAGCTAGGGCTCAACTTCCCTTCTTACCAGATCGAACCACACCCTTCATATGTGAGACTTTCAAGTAGACCTAATCATCCACATTAAACTCAAGGTCCCTTCTTCTTGTGTTGGAGTAGGACTTTTGTCTACTTTGTGCTGTCTTCAATCTTTCTCTTATGGGCCCCACTTTATCCATGGCATCCATAACCAAATATGGTCCAATCAAAGTGATTTTCCCAACTTCAAACCATCTCATGAGTGACCTACATCTTCTCCAATTAGGGCCTCACATGGTGTCATCTCAATGCTTGAGTGATAACTATTGTTGTAGGCAAACTCGACAAGAGCTAGATGATCATCCAAAGCACACACTCTCAACATGTCTTCCATTGTTTGAATTGTTCTTTTGGCTTGCCCATCTGTTTGAGGATGGAATGTGGTACTTTACTTCATTTTGGTACCAAGGCCTCTTTGGAATGACTTTAAAAAATGAGAGCTAAAAATGACTACAACAATCTGAAATAATGGACAATGCAATCTTATGCAACCTCTCCAACTCCTGGATATACAACTTGGCATAATCTTCGGCACTAAAAGTTGTTTTGACCGGTAAGAGATGAGCTGACTTTTTCATTCCATCCACTATAACCCATATAGAATCAAAGTGCCTTTTGGCATTAGGAAACACAACTCCAAATTCCATATTAATTGTCACGACCAAAGCCTAGGTACTAGACGTGACCGACGAATAGGGAACTAGAAGGAACCCCAAACAAGACTCGTAGCGTATCATCACACATCCTTGGTCGCGGAATCAAGATAAAACAAAAAGAGAGATACACAAGGGGAATTGGGACTAAGGGAGATAGATATTTATACATAAATATCTTGAATATCATAACTGAGTCAAAGCTCATATCATAGATAAATAATGTGTCCAACAATACCTCTACTACATAGATAGAGCAGGGGCAAAGACAAAGCAACTGGGCTTACCCTCATGTTCAAGTAAACAATAAAGACGAATGTCTCAATACATAATAAGAGAAACATAGATAAACATCCCCAGAATAAAGGACTCACCAACTAGCTTGTGTAGTACCAAACTAGCCACGTGAAGGAGGTGGATGATTAACTTGAGCTTTGGTTCCTATATGGTGATATCACGTAGGCAAGACTATGCCTTAGTATGTTTGAATGTACTAAGTATGTAGGATGCAATGCAACAAGAATCAGGCATCATATCAAAATGCATAACAATAAGCAATAGGCATAATATAACAATATGGCATGTATGATCAATGCATAGGTAAACCATGCTTAAGTAGCTCATGCCCATATAAGATATCATATGTGTAGAAGGGACCAAGCTAGATTTCCAAGGTACAAACCCCTCGGTTGGTTGATGATGGTTTCACCCCATCATCCCAGTAGTGTGGTACAAACCCTTCACATGGTTGATGATAATTACATCTTATCACCACGGTGGAGAAGCACAAATTCCTCACATGGTTGATGAGTACAAACCCCCACCTCGGTTGATGAGTACAAACCCCACCTGGTTACCCGGGCTCTTGTCCCCACGGATCGGGCATGGTCTAATACAACACTTTATATAGAGTATATCATATACATAAGCTCATTTCATCATCATATAATTAACCATATCATATCTCATGCTTTAGACCATCAAACTCCTCAAGAAACCACATTCAGACATTTTATCAAATACTTAGAGGGTGTGTAATGCTAGTATAAAAC
The DNA here is from genome assembly GCA_026153255.1 of Solanum medicagineum. Taxonomy (NCBI): domain Eukaryota; kingdom Viridiplantae; phylum Streptophyta; class Magnoliopsida; order Solanales; family Solanaceae; genus Solanum; species Solanum medicagineum. The sequence goes on along the minus strand of JAPFFP010102469.1, from coordinate 11,677 downwards.
TATGAAATATAGAGATGAAATCATGTAGGAAAATCTATTGTAAAACCAGCAATCAACACCTTGCAACACCCTCAAGCAATATACATCAAAACCCCTCCTCAAATATTTCAGTAGATCAAAAATTTATAGCAGAAAACATAACAAAACAATCATAATGTCACATAGCTTTAACATAGTGTGCAGTGAATTTCATAATAAGTAAGACTCAATTGTAAATCAACTTTAAATCATGCAATTTGAGTAAAGAGAGGCTTGGGTATCATGGGTGAAAGGAACCCATGAAAGTACCTCACATACCTTAGCTTTGGAGATGAACTTGATGAAGATTGGAGATGGAGACTTGAAGCTTGAGTGGAAATCCTTAGATCCGGATGAGGGTTTGAGACTTGAATTTGTGAGCGAAATATTTGGCTAAGTGTTTTGCTGGTTATTGAGGAATGTTTAGAATGATATGTGGGTGAAATAATGCTAAATATAGGTATTTTCAAGTATGGGAACCCTTAGGCCCAAGACTTGAAAGTCTTCGACCGAAATTAAAAAAAAACAGGACCAAAATAACACTGCTCCGCGTTGCAGATTACTCAGTGGAATTTATATTTCTCGACAAACGAGTTCTATGAAAATGGGCATAAATTCTTCATCCAAACTTGGAATGAGGTGAAACCAAGTGTGTTGTAAAGCTAATTCAAAGATCTTTAATTTGGTAGCTCGCGGGCCACCTAGTGCTATGTGTGATAAGAGATATGCCTCTTTAAATTGACCCTCCTAAATCGCATTTTTACAATATTCAGATTTCGATACGGTTGCTCTAGAATTCGGGTTAGACCCATTCCCCACTGAATTTGACCCCTTGAACAAGAATATGAAGTCGGATTTTATAAATTACAAATGGAGTTTTAGATATATGGAAACTACGATTTCGGGCACTTTTGAGGCACATTTTCAGGCACTTTTTGGGGTCGTTTCAATATCTCCCCCTTGGGAATATTCGTCCCCGAATGTCAAAGAAACGTACAAAAGAAGAGTAATCATAAGGAAATCAGCCCCAACAAGAATGCAACAATACACTTTAAAACGCCATTTCCAAAATCTCAACATAAGTGTAAAATAATTATAAACTTGCCAACTTAAACATGGATGCATGTGAAAGACATAGGGCTGAAACATACAACTTGGAATCATAGAAATGGACTTGACGTGTTACGATAAGCTAGAATCATGAAGAACCGAACAAACCATAATCATATTCGTAGGTAAATCCCATCAACATGCAACCTTACGAACTTTCTCTATACTCTAAAGGACTCACAACTATAACTCATTTGTCACCCTTAACCACACCTATTCCACTTGTTGCCACGAACCACCATCTCCCCCTTGGGAGACAACCTCCACTCTATCATTCTCTTACCCAAAACTTCCAACTCTAATAAGGCAGAAATCAAGGCCTTGCCTAATTTAGGCCTCTTAACCCAAAAAGATTTGGAACCATCAAGAACACTATACTACCACCCTCAATTTCCTTCAACCTAACTCCCTATCTACCTAACCGATGGACTCCACTAGTCATCTCTTACCAGCCTTACTACAATGATAGGTTACCCATAGGCACCCCACCACATTAGCCTTACCTGGGAAAATGATACACTCTCACATCATAACCTTTAAGGAGTTCTAACCTCCTTCTTGTTACCCTCAACTCATAACTATCGTAATTAGCAAACAACCTCTCGTCTCCCAAGACTTGCAACACTACTCCCAATGGTTCACAAGCTCTAGCTAAATTAATGCTCCACCAATAGTGGCCACCACAAACATGCCAAGGTAGGGTTTCAAAACCCCAGTCAAGAAACCCACAAACACCACCGGTGCATAAGTCAACCAAGCTGTCCGAAAAGACACTTAGGTATATCACCTACCCACATCCTCTCTTGGGGACAAAACCCATACCAAACATCAACCTTAGGGAAGTGACTAACCCATTGTAGTTGGCCAAATAGATCGACCATGCTTAACCAACCCATCTCAACCTTCCGAGTCCTACAGTCATCGAAAGTACGCTATGCAAAAAGCCAAACCACCTCAAGACCTCCAACCTATCAAGATAGGGTTAACTAAGATCACAAGACAAGACTCTACATAACGATAATATAGGGTAGCCCTTAGAGATCTCTTCTAGCCACTATAGACTCACGCAACCATCCGGGACACACACATGAATCCTATTAGAACAAAGGAACCACATAAGAGATAGCAACTCCTGGGCCTATCAAATCACCCTACTCAAAACGTCGGTCACAACATTGGCCTTACTTAGGGTCAACTAAGTCATAGGAGAAGTAATAGAGGATAACCTATTTACAAGCTTCGGTATAAGGCCTCTAAGCCCAATAAGCTCCTAATATCCAATAGGTTCAAAGGTCTAGGCCAATCTCCAATCACCTTAGTCTTACTAGGGTCTACCTTAATACCATCACCCGGCACCACACGACCTAGGAAGGCAACCTCTTACAACCAAAATCCCCTTTTCTCCTATTTAGCATCCAAACTTCTTCTTTAAACTCTATAGTACTACCCTCAAAAAACTCACATGCACTACCTCATTAGGGAACAAAAACCATCATATCATCACCAAAACCACCATAAGCCTATTAGAGCATGGAATAAAGATCTTACTCATGAGACTTATAGGCATAACTAGTGCACTAGTCAAACCAAAAGACACTACCCCAAATTCAAAATATCGGAAAGGACATTCAAAGCCTCATCTACCAACAACAACAATTCTATAGACAAAACAACTTAGGTTCAACACCTCTAATTCTCACAAGATGATAAACGCAACCCCTTAGAGACCAATTGTACCTTAAGACATGAAATGGACCTACCTCCCTAGCTACCATTTGACAACCTCCCACTCAACGATGGGCTCATTAGGGATTCGGGATCTAGCTCTATAGGTCCTACCACCGATGAAGACACAACATGCATGCAACTATTCCATCCCTATAATAATATCGAAATTCACCATACCAACCCCAACAAGCCACAAAGCAAGACCTAATGCAATATAATCCCGGATCAGCACCTATAAACCTTCTAGCAACAATATACCCAACAAAAGGATAGACACCAAAGATCCATAAAAGAACATAGGCATACAAGAAGCTCCACAAGCAACCAAAAGAATAGAGAAAAAATAGTGGCACACCGGTCTTAACAATGCACACACATCTAAGTTAAGGAAACTTCAATATATGGGTAATAGCATCGGGCACTTCATCCCCTCCTTGATCCACTTGATCAACATGACCACCTTGATCCAAAAGTCAACCACCCTTACACTTCCCTCGAACACATGGACAATCCACTAGCTTGTGACCCACTTTATTATGTCCATAACAACCACTGGTCTTCCTTACCACCCCCTCATCACCACTTTTACTCCTTTAATGCTTATGAGGACACTCTTTCTTCGCATGACCAATCTTCCCACAACCATAACAAGCATTAATGCCTCTGAAACATGGACCATCATGGCATCTATCACACCTTGGGCACCTAGCATAAGGCACCATAACCCTTCTATCTTTGGGACTCCGAAACTTTCCTTCAAAACAGACCCTCTTGGCCTCACTACCCATCCCCTTACCATTTGAAGTCTCGGGAGCACTTAATTGTTGATTGAGTTGGGTTGCTAATGTTGTCACTGCTTAGGCCATTACCTATAGAGCATTACGAACCTCTGCGTTCAACATATCGCCATCTTGAGTAGCTTGAGACATATCCTAAAATGTAACTGTTAGGGGTTATCAATAGTCCTAGGGGATCTAACTATATCGTGTGACATAGATCATGAAGAAGTGAAACATTTTCTAAAACATCTCATAGCCTAGTACTCATAGTTATGGTGCACAACAAAACCATGAATAAGACTTTAATCGACTCGGTGTGTTGGACTCCGATGATCTCTCAACCTAGTGCTCCGATACCATCTTTGTCACAACCCAAGCCCAGGGCCTAGACATGACCAGTGAATGGGGAACCCAAAGGAACCCCAAACAAGCCTCGTAGCATATCATTATACATCCTTGGGTTCCCAAACAAGCCTCGTAGCATATCATCACACATCCTCGACCGTGGAAGCAAGATAAAACAACAAGAGAGATATACACAAGGGGAATTGGGACTAAGGGAGAGAGATATTTATACATAAATAGCTTGAATATCATATGTGAGTCAAAGCTCATATCATAGATACATAATGTGTCCAACAACACCTCTACTACATAGATAGAGCGGGGGCCAAGACAAAGCAACCGGGCTCACCCTCATAGTCAAGTATACAATAAAGACGAATGTCTCTGTTCATAATAAGAGAAACATAGATAAATGTCCCCGAAATGGAGGATTCACCAACTAGATTTGATATTACCGAATTAGCCATGTGAAGAAGGTGGATGATTAACTTGAGCTTTGGTTCCTACATGGTGATATCATGTAGGCAAGAGTATGCATACTAAGTATGTAGGATATAATGCAACAAGAATTAGGCATCATAGTCAAAATGTGTAACAATGGGCAATAGACATAATATAACAATATGACATGTATGATCAATGTATAAGTAAAACATGCTTAAGTAACTCATGTCCATATAGGATATCAGAATGTAGAAGAGACTAAGCTAGATTTTCAAGGTACAAACCCCTCGGTTGGTTGATGATGATTTCACCCTATCATCCCGGTGGTATGGGACAAACCCCTCACAGGGTTGATGATAATCACATCTTATCACCACGGTGGAGAAGTACAAACTCCTCACATGGTTGATGAGTACAAATCCTCACCTCCGTTGATGAGTATGAACCCCACCTCGGTTACTCGTCAGGCATGGTCTTATGCAACACTTTATATAGAGTATACCATATACATAAGCTCATTTCATCATCATATAGTTAACCATATCATATCTCATGCTTTAAACCTTCAAACTCAAGAAATCACATTCGGACATTTTATCAAACACTTAGAGGGTGTGTAATGCTAGTATAAAATCATGAATATAAAGATGAAATCATGCAGGAAAATCTATTGTAACACCAACAATCAATACCTTGCAACACCCTCAAGCAATATACATCAAAAACATCTCCTCAAATATTTCAGTAGATAAAAAATTTATAGCTCAAAACATAACAAAACAGTCATAATGTCACATAGCTTTAACATAGTGTGTAGTGAAATTCATACTAAGTAAGACCCATATGTAAATCAACTTAAAATCATGGGTGAAAAGAACCCATGAAAGAATCCCACATACCTTAGCTTTGGAAATGAACTTGATGAAGATTAGAGATAGAGACTTGAAGCTTGAGTGGAAATCCTTAGATCTGGATGAGGGTTTGAGACTTGAATTTGTGAGCGAAATATTTGGCTAAGTGTTTTGGTGAGTATTGAGGAATGTTTAGAATGATATGTGGGTGAAATAATGCTAAATATAGGTATTTTCAAGTATGGGAACACTTAGGCCCAAGACTTGATATGCTACCCATGGAGATTCTAGTAATTAATTTGTCTACAATATTAGCCTTACCCATGTGATACCTCACTCTCATGTCATAGTCTTTGAGAATTTCCAACCATCTCCTTTTTCTTAAATTGAGATATATTTGGGTAAACGCATGTTGGAGACTGCTATGGTCAGTGAACATATCAACGTGGACTCATACAAATAATGACGCCAAAGTTTCAATGCAAACACCCGACCGCTAGTTCAAGATCATGTGTTGGATAGTTCTTCTCATGTATCTTTAGTTGGTTTGAGACATAAGCAATCACCTTACCATTTTGAATCAACACATAATCCAAACCAATTCTTGAGGCATCATGATAAAGCACAAACCCATTGGTACCCTCCGACAAAGTCAAGATTAGAGTCGAAGTCAACATATCTTCAAAGTTTGGAAGCTTTTTTCACACTCATCTGTCCACAAAAACTTCACTTTCTTTTGGTTCAACTTAGTCAATGACAACGAAATGGAGGAGAGAACCCTTCAACAAATCTTCTATAATAACTGTCTAGGCCCAAGAAGCTCCTATTATCCATAAGGGTCAATGGCCTTTGCCAATTTCTCAACGCTTCCTTCTTTTTAGGGTCAACTTTTATCCCTTTACTCGAAATAACATGTACAAGTAATGAAACCTCTTTCAACCAAAACTCACATTTATCAAATTTGGGAAACAACTTTGCATCCCTCAAAGTTTGTAACGCCACCCTTAAATGCTCTTTGTGATCTTCTTCATCTCGTGAATACACCAAAATATCATCAACGAACACTATCACAAAAATATCAAGGTATGACTTGAGCACCCTATTCATAAAGTCCATAAAGATAGTTGGTGCATTACTCAAAGAAAAGGACATCACTATAAACTCAAAATGCCCATATCTTGTTCGAAATGTTGTCTTGGGAATATCACATTTCCTCACTCTCAATTGGTAATATCTAGACCTCAAGTCAATTTTGGAAAAGTGTTTAGCCCCGTGTAATTGATCAAATAGGTCATCAATCCTTGGGAGTGGCTATTTTTTCTTGATGGTAACTTTGCTAAGTTGGTGTTGATCTATGCATATTTGGAGTGACTCATCCTTTTTCTTTACAAACAACATCGGGGCACTCCATGGGGACCTAATAGGTCTAATAAATCCCTACTCTAGCAAATCCTTCAATTGCTTCTTTAGTTCTTTTAACTCCATCTGGGCCATTCTATTAGGATGGATTGATATAGGTTGAATGTCATGCAAAAGATCTATTGCAAAACCTATCTCCCTTTAGGGAGGGACACAAAGCAACTCTTTGGGAAACACATCGAAAAACTCATTGGTTATGGGAACTGACACAAGAGATGGACATTCAAATATGACATCCCTAAGTCTTACCAAATTGCAAAAACATCCCTTAGAGATCATTTTATAAGATTTGAGAAGGGAACTGAATTGATCTTTACATGAAGGACTATCACCCGTCCACTCAAGAGTAGGCTTGTTTGGAAATTGGAACTTGATCTTACGAGTTCAACAATCTATGGTGTCATAAGAAGCATATAACCAATCCATCCCAAAAAGCTCTACCAATTCATAAGGAAAATATTTTGCATGATTACATAGGAAAATCTCTATAGAGCTTTTGTGCAACAATGGACTCACCAATGGGAGTACTAACTTTACAAGGCTCAACAAGTGTTTTAGGACATGTATGAAATCTATTAGCAAAAGATGGTGTAAAAAAGAATAATTTTCTCCTGGTTGTAGAAGTGCATAAAGATCAAAATCTCAAACTTTTAACATACCAGTAACCACATCTGGGGTTCCTCCACTTCCTAATGACCATGAATAGCGTAGAACCTATTAGACTTTGGGGCTTTTTGTGCTTGCCTACCTTGGCTGTGGGGCCTTACATTCCACTCCTACTATCATAAACTTGACCTAGGGTCTAGGAGCGACATGGCGAATGGGAACCCGAGAGTACCTAAACAAGCCTCAAAGCATCCATATTAACATAATTGATTAGGAAGCGTATACGAATAGTAAACACATATTTTTAAGGGATAGGAGAGTAGGAATCATGTTATGGGGATGTCGTAAAGAAAGGGATTAACATAACACGTAGCACATAAAGACTAAGGGAAGGGTAAGTATGACTCACTCCATGGGGGTAATTCGGGACTTAGGATCTTTAACATCATAACATAAAGGCAACGATCTTCAATAGGTAGCCATATTCATAGTCATAAATTCGAATATAACACTTAGCATATAAACGTAAAAGAGTCTACAAGGTTTCCAGCTATGCCTCTGGTCATAAGATAGGACGGGGGACCAAGACCTATCCCAGGCTCACCCTAAAAGTAAATAGCATAAACAAAAGGACCATAAGTAGAGGAATGGTGGTTTGTCCTTGAAAGATAAGACTCCCCACAACAAGCAAATCTCAAGATCCAAGCTAATCATCATACAGTGGATGAAGGTGGTCCTCGGTTCCTATATGGTTAGATCATGTAGGAAAAAGTATGTGTTAGTACTTTTGAATGTACTAAGTATGCAGGCATGCAATGCACATGACTTATAAAAGTTGTATTCAATGTTAGATGACAAGGGCACATAATATAGAAAGCGGTATATGACGAAAGAAAGATAGTATAACAATATGACATGAAATTCATGATGCATAAAGTGCAATTATGCTCATATATAGTGGAGATATGACTATGATCATCATATCAAACTCATACGAGCTATTACATGAATTCACCTGATGTTGGCCTCACTTTGGTAAGAGAAGATTACTTACCAAGAGTAATCTACATCGTACCTTACGATCCTGACTTTACAGTGTGATGGACACCTTCCTTACGATCACATATTTTTATATAGATTTCCATATCAAAACATATTATATCATATCATATAAAAATATGTATCCATTCCTTACGACCTGATCTTTTTGGTAATGACTATTATATACCTATGCTAGCATATAATTCAAGGAAAAGGAGAGGACCCTTGGAGATAGCTCTTATGCTCCCAATCCATTCAGTGCTAGGTCAAACATCCTAAAGGAATACTTATACATATACATGCTTTCACAAGAGGCGTACATTGTTTCAAATCATTTCAATGCACACTTGGGCTTAAAAGCCAAACCTATTTCATAATCATTCATACTTGGTCTCAAAGACCAAATCATAGTTCGTAATCATGCTTCTCATTTATAGGAATAACTCATTCACATATACAGAATGGTGAAAACACCCAAAATGCTCAAAGATCTAAATCAAAGACATTTATGTGATCACATTTTTGTCATAACCATAATATTATCAAAATCATATGAATAAATATAATTGGGCTTAACCCATTTCATAATTTTTGTAAAATCCAATGCTCATGAATACATATGCCATAAATGATGTGAGGTTAGTATGGGTAATATACATCAAATCTAAAATCAATAACACAATATGAAATTCAAGTAAATCCATAAGTAAATTCCATATTCAAATCATAATTTTGATTACCCATGCTTAAATTAAACTTTAAAGGGACAATGCATATTCAAATATCCATAATAATCATGTAAATTCAATATATTAGGGCTAAATTCAATTTAAATTCAAAAATAAAGCATAGACCATACTTCAATCGAATTTGATATATAATAATCTTCAAAACCCATAATTAAAGTAATCTCAAGTTACATAAATCAAGTTTAAAAGGATTTGGGTCTTCTTGGCTGAAAGGAACAAGAATCAATCCAAGGCGTTTCCCTTTTCCCTCAAGCTTAGTCTCACAAGGGCCTTTGACTTGAGGGATTTCCAAGCATAGGAATGAATTTGAATAAGTGGAATAAAGTATATGTCATTTGAATGTCTTTAGGTAGCATAGGAAGTCGCAAAAGAACCTTAGGATAAATCGTACTTAAAAAAATGCCATTAATGAAATGAGAAAAAAATTGAAGTCAAGGTCTTAGGGAGGAGGGGTTACGGTTTGTGAGGTACTATATGGACTGTACGCTTGCCCGTGGTCTAACTCATAGACATATTTCACTTGAAAAAGGTTCGAGACAATAATCCTATACTTAGAAATATTCAACGTAGGCACCCTTACGGAAGGGTTATACGGACCGTACCAAGCCATACGATCCTTGTGCTCCTTCGTACAACTTCATTTAGAAAAATTCTTCATGAATAAAATTCAGAGACAATGATCTAATGCTTAGAAAATATTCACTCTGGCAACTATACGGAAGGGTCTCACATACCGTGAAGCACCATACGGTCTGTGAGAGGGGTTGTACAACTTGCCTTGGGCTCAAAACTGTGGAGTCTCAAGCCTAAGGCTACCATACTACCCAATATACGGTCTGTATGACCTCAGAATGACCATCTGGTGTCCAAGTGCAGTATGCCTTGGTCCAAAACTCCATATTAAGGCCATCGCACCCCAAACAAGGTGTCACGACCCAAGCCTAGGGCGTAGACGTGACACAACAAATGAGAAACCTGAAGGGACCCCAAACAATCCCCTTAGCATATTATACACACATCCTTGGTCGCGGAAGCAAACTCAACAACAACAAGAGTTAATAAAAAGGGAAAACGGGACCAAGGGAAGTCTTTGATAGCATTAATCATAGAAGAGTCAAAGCTTAAAACATAATTACATCATTTGTTCCAACAGCACCTCTAAACATGGATTTGAGCGGGGGCCAAGACACTTTCTAGGCTCACTCTCAAAGTAAAAAGAGTTCAAAATAATTAAAACAAGTGTCAAGAGTAAGATAGCTAATGTCCCTAACTTGAGGACTCACCAAAGCTCTTCTTTCAAATGCCAAGGCTAGCCACATGGAGGATGATTAAGAGGTACTCTAGTTCCTACATGGTAACAACATATAGGCATAGAGTATGCGTTAGTACATTTGAATGTACTAAGTATGTAGGATGCAATGCAATAAGAGATAGGCAACATAGTAAAACTGCAATTATAAGAAAGGGATAGTACATTAACAACATGGCATGCATGATCAATGCTTGAATTAAAACATGCTCTTATAGAATATAATACATGTGTAGGAAGAGACCATATCCGTATAGCCTAAGAAAGCTTTGCTGGAACTCCAAGGCTTGTCACCTCTTGGAAGGTGATTAAGGTACGTACCCCTCAACAAGGTAGTAAGGGCTTGCCACTCCCCGACAAAGTGATTGTGGTACATAACCCTCAGCAAGGTAGTACGGGCTTGCCACCCCCCGACATGGCGATTGAGGTATCTACCTCTCAACAAGGTAGTAAAGCTTGCCACCCCCCAATAAGGCGATTGAGGTATTTACCCCTCAACAAGGTAGTACGGCTTAACACCCCCTGACAAGGAGATTAAGGGTTAACACCCCCTCAACAATGTGATTGGGCTTAACACCCCCTAATAAGGTGATTGGGCTTAACACCCCCCAACATGGTGTCACAACCCAAACCTAGGTCTTAGACGGACATGGCAAATGGGGAGCCCAAGGGAACCTCAGTCAAGCGTCTCAACTTATCATTACACATCATTGGTCACGAAAGCATGTAAAAGACATAAAACAATCATAAAGGGACAAAAGGGTAAGGGATAGCACACCAAAATCTCAACATCAAGACATGGAGTCATAGCTCATATCATAATTACACATGTTGTCCAACAACACCTCTAAATACATAGATAGAGCGGGGGCCAAACAAAGTAACTGGGCTCACCCTCATAGTAAAAATAGAAAATAAGAAAGTGTCTCAATACATAGTTAATAACAATTATAAACTAAGGTCCCTAAAATAGAGGACTCACCAAAGGATAAATGTCACGACCCGTTCCAGGAACCGTGACGGGTGCCGATGAGACACCCAAACGGCATCAAACTGGGTTTCTAACCTCGCAGGCTACAGATTTTTGTCAAAATTTTGGCAGAGTTTCCTCTATTTTACTGATTACCCCCACCTGCAAATTAAAGGCCAACAGCTTCCCAGACAACAAAACAACAGTACATAATATAAATGCGGGCCAACAAGGTCACCGCTGCGGTCCTGCCGCCTAACGTACATGTCATACATACATACTCACATCACACGGAAACATCCCACACC
>JAPFFP010102440.1:0-19553 GCA_026153255.1 Solanum medicagineum | reverse complement strand
TGAGGAAATTCAGATTAGTATGTGTCTAGGTGCCCCTATCGGGCACTAGTCACGACCCTAGGTTGGGATGTGACACAATGACTATATATTGGAACATTTGGACGTGTTAAAGAGTGAAGATAAGGTTATTAGTTATGTCAAAGTTTGTAAGTTCCTCTATGCTCCAAGGGAGAATCTAGATTTCATGCAAAATAATAGGAAATCAAATAGCCTTACATACCTTGCTATACCACCTTATTATTACCTGGAAGTAACCTCCTTTCCCCCAAATATTTATCTACAATAGAATGGGTGATGAAACAAGTATTAGTAGCTAATAAACATGTTTTGGCAATCCAATCTTACACCAAAATAATACCCGGGCAGCAAGCTCATAATTATCAACCCAAGGGTGTTCTTTAAACCTTTCCTTCTATAATCGTATTTGTCTAATACACATTTTCATATATATGGCGTATCCAACTTGTTTTAATTTTATAATACACATGCAACAGTTTAAGAAATACAACACATAACAAATTCATACAACACACAATTATATACTGCAACATTACGCCCTTTACCGACATTTTGATATCAACAAATTTCACACCCTTCCTAACTTCCTCCAAACTATTCTCAACATATTTACACACCAAAATAGTCCCAAAATGGATGGAGGATGTGATATCATAGTCCCCTATCATCATCCCACGAGTTCTAATTAAAAGAACACTTATGATATCATACTCAAACTCGTATTTTACGAAAAAAAGGATAGTGTAGTAACTCTACATCAATTATAATAGATTATCATTTTTAATCTAAATCCCTTCAAGAACATCAACCTACCTTCATAACTAAGCCAACCAAGAATATAAAAATCTCTTAATAAATAAGAAAAATGAGCAGCGACTTTTGAACACATGTTGCCCAATAATTACACACAAGCATAACTAACATACTTCTCTTGTTTTCATGAAAATATTATACTAAAATCCATAAGTAATTTTACTTACTTGAACCTTCAAAGATAAGGGCTTATTCAAGAACCCTAGTGATGTTGTTAGGGCTATTGTATAAAGTTGAAAGAGAGCAAAGAGAGGACTTTGAAAAATCTGATTTTTTTTCCAAATGTTAAATGACTTGAAGGAGATGATTTTAATCCCTTTTAAAGGGACCAGTCTTGGCAGACATTCTCCTTTATTTACAGCTACATTTTATCAAGTAGGTGATGCACCTACTTAGCCCTTTAATATGGTCCTTAGTGGGCTTCAATTCGATGGGCCTTAGCTGTCAATTTTTCTCCTTTCCTTTCACTTGGTTTGGGCCCAAATTATCAAGTAGGTGATAAATGTACTTGGGCTCCTTATCTATTCATATTAGGCTGCCAATCTTTTCCGTTTCTAATACTAAACCATGGGCCAAAATTACACCCTGAATGTGGACCTTATTCTTTATTGGTCTTAGATAGATTTTGTGTTGGGCCTTGTCTATGTTTCCTTTTCTTTTTACCTAATTTTAGGCCTCAAGTGAGTCCACTCATGTATAAATTAATCTTCTCCATCTACCTAGCCCATTTAAGTTAAGCAAGTAGGTGACTCGCCTATTAGCTTCTTAAAGTCCCATAATCACCTCAGTTCTTTTACTTTGTTTATGACTGCGATCTCCTTAATTTAACTTAGAACATGTATAAACTCGATCATCTTAAGTGTTAGACTTAATATACCCCTCCAATATAAATTTTAGAACTTCTAATTGATGTTCATTTGATCAAGACACATTATAAGATATGGGAGTTTACCTCCAAGCTCTTTTCAATGTCCTCATTCGCCTAGCAAATCAAGTGCAGTACGTGTAATACCAAGCCGTATCATGTTCCATATGCATATAAGTAGTACACGTAAGAAATTGGGTGTTATTCCATTCATGAATGTCACATACCTTAAGTGATTGGCTTGGAAAACTTCAAGAAAAATGGAGGATTTTCCTTCACTTGATCTTCAATAGTGTTTTTGCTTGGAGGAGAAAAAAGCCCTTGATAGTAGTTTTAGAAAGAGAATTTTTGTAATGAGTGGATGGTGAAAGAATGGGATTAATTTGGTTTTAAAGACAATTTGTAGAATGGATTTTGGTGCCAAAAATTGCTCAAAATCACTCAAATAAGTTTAGGGAAAAGTCTAAGGCTTTTTCACTTAGTGCAGGAATTTTAAGGAATAATTTGAACAGTGATGGAACAAGTCCGCCACACGGACTCGTTTCATCATAGTTCATTTTGTTTGAAAATTCAATATTCCCTTGTTTTGACCTAGGATTGAACCTAGGTTACTTTTGTACATAAGTGAATCCTCTCCATGACGCAGAGAGGTTGGCTACTTTTTTGGATAAGCAATTTAATATGAAAAACTATTTTCTAGTATGATTAATCTAAAAATTGAAAGAGATCATTTCCCACACAATTTTGCCTACTAAACAAGAATCCAATCTCATATTTCCCAAAATGAAAACGGATAATACGATATGAAAGACATCATTCAAAAGTTCATATGAAGATATGTTGAGAGGTGTTAGAATATCTCCCCCTTGGGAACATTCATCCTCGAATGGGATTAAGATAAGCTTGAGTAGAGTAGAGTATGTAACTCACATTTAATCATGAATGAAATAATGCAACTTTAAAATCATCTCTGGAAATTATTTTCATGAGTATGCATGCATGTAATATCACATAAAGAGATTGACACTTAAAAGCTTAAAGGGATTGAGTAAGAGTGGATAAGTACCTCAAGCATGAATAGAAGAAAAGAGATAAGAATATCATTTCATCATGTCCGACCCCGCTTCCATATTGCACTTTCAACTTAGTTTCTCCACGAAACTTTAATGGATGCAACTTCCTTATTCCACAATCTTTTAAGTTGCTAGTCTAAAATCTCAACTGAAACTTCCTCATAGGTTTAATTCTGTTCAATGATCGCCAATACATTTCCTTAACATTGACACATAGAACACCGAATGAACCATAGACAATTCCATTGGAGACTCCAACTTGTAAGCCATATTAGCAATCCTCTCAAGATCTGATAAGGCCCTACATACCTAGGACTTAACTTGATCTTCTTGCGAAACCATACAACACCTTTTATAGGAGATACCTTGAGACACACTCAATCATCCAAATTGAATTCAAGATTCTTATTTATAACATTTGAATATGACTTTTAGCAACTTTGGGATGTTTTCAACATTTTCCTTATAAGTCTCACTTTTTTCATAGCCTCAAGTACCGAATCGGGACCAATCAAAGATATCTCTCCAACTTCAAACCACCCTACTGGAGACCAACATCTCTTCACATATAAAACCTCAAAAGGTGATATCTTAATGCTTGAATGGTAGCTATAATTACATAAAAATTTAATCAAAGGTAGATGATCATCCCAATTTCCCTATAAGTCAAGTGCACATGCTCTCAACATATCTTCAAAAGCTTGAATTGTTCTTTCGACTTCCCCATTGATATAAGGATGAAATGTGATGTTGAACTTCACTTAGGTACCGAGACCGCCTTGAAAAACTTCCAAAATTTTCATGTGAATTGAGTACCACAATTCACAATTATGGACAAAGGCATACCATTAAACCTTAGAATTCTTTAATATATATATCTTAGCATAATCCTCCGCACTATAAGAAGTGTTAACCGGTAGAAAATGAGCTGATTTCATCATCCTATCCACAATCACTCATACAGAATAAAATTTCTTTCTAGTCTTAAGTAAGCCCATAATGAAATCCATGTTTGCATCTTCCCATTTTCATATAGGAATATCAATATCTTGGGCTAGACCTCCCATTCTTTGATATTCAACTTTCACATGTTGGCAATTTGGGCATACCACCACAAACTTTGCTATGTCCTTCCTCATGCCATTCCACCAATACATGACTTCCCTTACTCTCTATACATTTTGGTGGATCCCGGATGAATAGAATATTGTGAATTATGGGCTTCACTCAATATTATCTCCCTTAGGTCATCAACATTTGGAACACATAATTAGCCTAGGTAACAAAGTACCCCATCTTCCCCTTGTGAAAAAACCTCAACCTTCTTATCTACCACCAACTTATTTAATTCCACCAATGTTGGATCCATATCTTGGGATGCCTTGACCCTCCCTATGAATGATGACTCTACTTCAATATGCTACGAGACCATCCATGGAGACATTAGTTATGTACTGTTTAGCAAAAAATCCCTCAATTGCTCCTTTAATTCCTTCAATTTCATCACGGACATTCGATATGGGGGAATAGAAATAGGTTGAGTATCAGGTAGAAGATCAGTGAAAAAGTCTATTTCCCTTTTGAGAGGAATATTGGGCAACTCATTGTAAAGACATATGGGATTTCATTAACTATACGAATCGAATCAAGAGCAGAAACTTCAGACTCCACATCCCTAACACAGACAAAATAATATATGCGTCCCACAGAAATCAATTTCCTAGATTTCATATAGGAGATTAATTCACACTTAACCACCGAATTGGGTCCCTTCCGTTCAAGAATAGGCTCATTAGAAACTTGAAATTTGACCATACGGGTTCTATAATCAATAGAGGCATAAGATGCATAAAATCTATCCATACCAAGAATAACATCAAAATCAGTCATGTCAAGCTCAACTAGATCAGATCAAAAAACTTTATGCAATATCGTAATGGGGCAATTTCTATAGACTTTCTAAGCCAAACCAACTTACCAATCGAATTATAGAACGAATATGACTCTTTCAAGATTTCAGGAGAAACATCAAACTTTATGGCAAGGTAAGGAGTAAAAAAGACAGATTGGCACTAGGATCAAGTAAGACATATGTATCAAAGTCAAAGGCCTGTAATATACCCGTAACCACAATGGGAGACTTCTCAACTTCTTGCATAGCATGAAGAGCATAGAAACGATTACCACAGACTCCATCTCCTTGAGCTTGGGAACCTTGTCAAACTTGCCCTCTTTGAGCATCTTGACCTTGGGGCTGCCCTTTTTTCCCTTTAGTAGCAAAGCTACAAACTTTGCCTTCTCCTTGGAAGACATCCTCATAATCTCCATAATTTTCTAGACCTCATTAACAAACTCTTGCGGGTCCTCACCTACTTTGGAACCATGAAATTCTGGGAGATCCATTCTAGTAAAATATCTCACCCTAGAAGTCGAGGTAGGTGTCTTTCGAGAAGTATCAACTTCGGCCAACGTAGTGAAAGTGGCCCTAAACTCCTCATTAGTCACTTCATCTGCTTAAGGGTCTTGAGGAGCCAAAGGGGTTTGTTCCTTATTCGCATCAACTCCCCTAGGCAAAGGAGCATGTGATGGCATCATTCTCTAAAATTTTCAAAGGACAAGAATTAGAGGGAGATAGTCTTAAAGGCACGACATAGATCACAAAGAAGTGAATATTTCCTAAGCGTCTCATAGCCTTCTATTCATGGATGTGGCATGCTTCACACTTACGAATAAGACTCTACTAGATGCAGCATATTGGACTCCCTAGAATTATTCAAAACTTGTGCTCTGGTACAAAATTTTTCGCGACCCGAACCTAGGTTCTAGTCATGACAAAACAAATGTGGTACTTGAAGGCTTCCATCAAAGACTCTTGTTCATGTCATAAGCATACATAAGGCAAATAAAAAATTATAAGAGTAAGCAAGTAGAACATAGTACCAATAAGAATCATTATTTCCCATTAAAGGGAATTACATCAACATAGTGTCAAAAGCATGCCTTTACATCATAGATCTCGGCGGATAATAGAACATAGCTTTAATAGCTCCCCCTTAAGATAAGAAAATACAAAATTTTCAGAAACATGATCATAACAAAGAAACAGAAGAGTTTTCTCCGATGCTTAGGAACTCACAAATCTTAAATAGCAATATCTGCAAGTTAGCCATAAAAATGAGGAGTAGAGTCGTCGTCCATCCCTACATGGTGACATCATATAGGAAAGAGTATGTGTTAGTACATTGGAATGTACTAAGTATGTAAGTATGCAATGCATTAATAGACATTGTATATAATCACAATATGCATAGACACAAGCAATAGAGCAAGGACAAGATATGCATGAGCAGTGCAATATTTATAATGATGTGTTGAAGCATCATAAAACATTTTGTATCCTAAAAAACATACATATGTTGTAATAATATTATAATTGATGATATGATGATGTATATTATTACATGAAATCTAGATGTTCTCTCTACACCGAGCAAAAGAGGAGTCTACCATGCCAAGGTAGACTCGAAGGTAGACTCGATCCTCACCTTATAGGCTCTATCCAAGCATAGTGAGAACCCATCATTTGACCTCATCCTTTAGTATCTATGCTAGTACACGAATGTCCATCATGAAAGTCAAATGGATCCATTAGCACACCTTTAAATCATATAAACATGAACATCATTCCTATGATTGCACATAGTTATGGGACAGTGGAATCTACTAATGCTCTCTCATTGCTAAGTCATATCCCACATAATATATAATCATGCATATAAATAGACATTACCATAATTCATACTTCATCAAAATCATAATTTCATATCTTGTAAATTAGACATCATGACCTCACCATATCATAAGAATTGTCAATCTACATAACTTTTCATGTAGTAGGTTTACTCTCCATCTTATCATCGTCATTATAAACACTAGGGTCTTAAGCCACCCTCATCATCATATCTTCATCATCACCATAACACCATCATCATCATCGTCATCAGAATATATTTTCATACTTAGAATCATAATTCATAAAAATCATAGCTTTGTCATGGGGAACTAGGGCTATGTGTAGGTTCATGAGCAATTGGATTAAAATTACGAAATTAGATAAAAAAATCATATAGGAATCATGTAATTAAAATCACATTGAATCATTTGTAAAGTAACCCACATCAATTTCAAAAAGCCCTAATCATCATGTACATGAAATCATTCGTGGAAAAGTCATCAATGTCATGCAATTAACTTGAATTTATATTAGGATGGATCAATAGTCATAATCTATATCATAATTGTAGAATTAGAGTAGAGGTGATGAAAATCCATATTATATCATAATTTAATTGATATAAAAATTTAGAATTTAGAAGGGACTCCATAGAAGAAAGGATTTTATGGATGAATTTCACATACCTTAAGTGATTGACTTGGAAA
Organism: Solanum medicagineum; assembly: GCA_026153255.1. Classification (NCBI taxonomy): domain Eukaryota; kingdom Viridiplantae; phylum Streptophyta; class Magnoliopsida; order Solanales; family Solanaceae; genus Solanum; species Solanum medicagineum. Next base: position 12,344 of record JAPFFP010102440.1, on the reverse strand, counting down.
ACTTGAAGAAAAATTGAGGATTTTGCTTCATTTGATCTTCAATGGTGCTTTTGCTTGGAGGAAAAGAAAGCCCTTGAGAGTAGTTTTAGTGAGAGAACTTTTGCAATGAGTGAATGGTGAAACAATTACATTAATTTAGGGTTAAAGGCAATTTATCAAATAGATTGTGTGCCAAAAATTGCCCAAAATCACTTAAATAAGTTTAGTGAAAATTCTAAGGCTTTTCACTTAGTGCAAGAGTTTTAAGAAAAAATTTGAACTATCACGAAACAGGTCTACGACGTAGACTCATTTCACTTTAGTTCATTTTTTTGTGAAATTTAATTTTTCTCTTGGTTTGGCCTATGAATGAGTCTATGTCACTTTTGTGCAAAAGGGAACCCTCTCCGCGACACAGAGAGGTCGCGTACTTTTTTGGATAAGCAATTTCTTATGAAAATTTTTGATAGGATTGATCTAAAAATTGGAAGTGATCATTTCCCACACAAATTAGCCTCATGAAAAGAATTAGGCCTCAGATTTCTCAAAAAGAATACTGATAATATGATATGCAAGGCATCATTCACAAGGTCATATGAAGGTATTTTGAGAGTTATTACATATGTATTTTGAGAGGTATTACATATTATTTGAAGTTGATAATTTATATGATGTTCTTATGACAAGCTATTTATGATTTGAAAGTTCATAGTAGGTTGTTTTATGAAACATCCAAACTGATGAATTATTCATGCTCAATCTTCTTGCATTGTATGATTTAAATTTTGAATACATTGAACTCACCCAGTTTTATTCTAAGTCCGAATGAAGTATGTTTTGAATGATTATGGCTTCTTTTAAAGTTATGAAAATCAATTCAATGATGTTTCATGAAGTCCCTTAAATGATAAATAAATGATAAATGTGGCTGAAAAGACAACTCTCACTTAAATGGATCATAAAGGCTTAATGAGCTACTTCTTCTATGATGAAGTTATTGTTTCAAAGCTTATGAATGTTAAATGCACATGATCATGTTTATTACTGTTCCATGGAATTTGACTTAGCACTGAAAAGACTTGAGGTGGTGTTTGGTCCGGTGGGCGTTAAGATTATCTATGTAAAGGAATCACTGCAACAACCATTTGTCTGAAACTATGTTGTGACCATAGGTGCCTTCTTATGCTAGGCTAGTAGATCCATATATGGACCTAATGTTAAGGTTAAAGAATGAATATGATGGAGTTCTACCTGGTAAGTAGTCTTTCCTTCCGACAAGGGATTTATATTGAATTTCATATTATAATTCACATGGTTCTATTGTCGGTTATAGTCTTTTCCCATACATGTATGATCCCTTATGATGTTTGCATTGCTTTAATTGTGATTTAAATTGCACTGATCATTCATCTCTACATATGATCTTCTTCTACCATATGATATGCATATGGTTCATTATGATATCTATAACTTCCTTTGTTACATTCAAGTACAAATGTATACTCAGTACATTTCAAGTACTAACGTATACTCTATGCCTGCACTATCTAAGAATGTAAGGATAGGTGACGCCTCCTCCTCACCCTCATGGTTGATTTGAGCTATGATTGAAGACCTATTAGTATGTCCTCTTTCATAGAGGAAAAATTTAGCTACTTTCTAGCTAGTTATGTCTTTAGACTTTGAGACTCTTATTTTGAATTTTATTTGAGGGTGAACATCGGATATGTCTTAGACCCCGTCTATTCTAAGATTAGAGGTATCATTGGACATATGTTTGAACGTATGATGAAACATTATTTCTTTGATAGTGATTCCTGTTATATCTATTAGTCCCGTTTCCCCTTAGTTTCTGCTCTTAATTATGACTGTTACCAATGAAAGGCTTGAATGAATGCTAAGAGGCTTAGGTGAGGTCCCTCAAAATTCTCATTCATCCTGTTACTCCTCAGGCCTAGCCAAGGTCGTGACAAATATAGTATCAGAAACTAAGGTTTTGAAGTGTCCTAGGGAGTCTAACATACTGTGTTGAGTAGAGTGATGTTCATGGGTGTGTAGTGTGTCACATCTATGAATAGGAGACTACAAGGCCTTTTAGGAACTTTCCCCATCTTTCATGATTTCATGCCATTCCTTAGAGTTTTCCTAAGATTTACTCTATCTAACGAATCAGTAATTTATGCTTTTTAGGCAAGGCCTCCGTGAAGGGTGCCCGTAAGAAGAGAGGTTGATCCAAATGAGGGACAAGCTCATTCTATCCCTTAAGCTCCCTATGTGAAAGCGATCACACATACAAGGTCTCAAAATGTCATCACAATGTTGGCACATGTGGTGGCCAATCAAGGTATTGTCCCTCCTCCCCAAGTGCCTACTCCTGCTACTAGGATTTGAGACTTCATGATGATGAATCTAGCTGAATTCCATGATCTAATGTTGGTGAGGCCCCTTACGAGTTCATTGATGTAGCCTATAAGATTGTAGAAATTACGTTGGTGCCTTCAAAAGGCCGAGCTTGTGTCCTACCAACTTAAAAGTGTGCCAAATTGTGGTATGATAAATGGGTAATGGAGAGAGGTGAAGATTTTAGTCCTATTGTGTCGGAGGAATTCAACCGCTCCTTCATTGATCAATTCTTCCCATTAAAGCTAAGGGAGGTCAAGATTCAAGAGTTCATCAACCTTCACCAAGGGAACATAAGTGTGAGGAAATATGCATGCAAGTTCACCTTGTTGCCTAGACATACCCCTTTTATGGTCGTTGATCTGAGGCCAAGGATGAGAAAGTTTATCTATAGTGATTTGAACAGAGTGTTTTAGGAATGCAAGACCGCTATGTTGATGAAGGAGATGGACATATCTCAATTTATAACCCATGTGGTTCAAATTGAAGATAAGAAGTTGACGAAGCGAGCTAGGAAGTTCAAGAGGGCATGAATTGATGGTGGTGGGTTCTCTCACCAAAGGTCGAAAAATGGTTGCAATAGCAAGTTTTATGGTGGACTAAGGCAATCCGGACATGGCTCTTCCAATACTATGGTTCCAAGGTTTAACAAGGACAAGGGGCCCTCCCTAAGTCACAAAGGGGTCCTAGGGTCCAAACTACTCCAAGGTGTAACAAGTGTGGGAGAGGTGTCATGACCTAAGCCTAGGGCCTAATCGTAACATGACGAATAAAAAACACGAAGGTACCTCATCCAAGCCTAGCATTCATAGGTATTTATTTAAACAACATTATGTGGAACTAAAAGTGGAGAATGAGACGAAGGGAATCATCACATAAAATAAAATGCGGAAAGTCATCAGCTTAAATCATAAACCAGATTGTCCAAACACACCTTACTACATGAGACACTTAGTGGGGGTTAAGACATAGCCAAAGCTCACCTCAAATACAAAAGTCATGAAAATAAGATAGAAAATAAAAGTCTCCACCAATAACTCAAACTACGTAAATGTCTCAAATATAAAAGCATAAAGAAACAGGTAAAGTACTGAATCTAAGGGCTCACCAAATCAACTACTAATCTTGGACATCTGATGCCACCCAAGCAATACCTCCTTTTTTAGGCTAAAACGGTCATTGTCAAGATATACAACCTAACCAAGGTTAGGGTCGAACTCATAGGGAATATGGTAGACTTAGAAGAATTCAATTGCAATTCGAGTTGATTAACCAACATATCTCCCCAAAGGGGGGGGGAGTTTATAATAACTATTAAAAGTAATACTAAGCTAAGACAAGTGTTAAACCAGTATGAAGAGGAACTAGAGTATTGTGTTCTCCATGATTCCCTAGATTAGTATTATTAGATAATCGAATTCTTTCCGATGTGTCGCATGAAGAACGATAAGTTAAGTTCACCAAACCCTTTGGCCCAAGCGAGAGGCAAATTTCTCTATGTGATTTGGTCCATCCCTACAATGCGACATTACTAACCCCTTACGTATTGTCCTAGTACAACTCCCCTTGGCACCGTTCGGTTGATTAGACGTGAAACATTGATCGAATCCTATTATTTAATCTCTTTTCCTATTCATTAGTACCCTGATCAAGTCAGTAACACTGGGCGGGTTCTAATGTTGGCCACCATTATAAAGCATTCAATACGAAGAGAATTAATTAATACATGCATGCATGTTTGTTAAGAGTTATGAATTATTCGATTTTATCTTGTTAGTTCTTCATGGTTCCCATAACCCTAGTTGTGGATTTAGCTACTAATGATCAGTTTAAATGCAAGAATTATGAATTTGAATTACATAATTAAGTACTTCCACAAGAGAATTAAGCACAAGAAATCCAAACTCTTAATGAGAATCACAAAATTGAAATTAAAAAATGAAATAAAGTTTTACAAGTGTTTCTCAAATTCTCTCATGTTCCTTACCATTCCCTCTTCGTCCTCTCTGAAAAATAACCTAAAAACTTATTTATGGTGTTTAAACTACAAAACTAAAACGAATTAGGACAATTGGGTCAACAGGCTCTACAAGGTACTCCATGGGCCGTATAACAGTATACAGCTCGTGATCAGGTTTTTGTGAACTGTTGCTTGAATTTTAGAACTATCTTCTACGACACACCTTTACAACCCGTATAAGATTCCATAGCCTATAGGGGGTTTCATATGATGGGATTTCAGCAAGTCACCAACTTCTAATCCTCAAGGTATGATACCAAGTCTACGACAGGTAAAGTCTTCTACGGCTTGTCTGCGTGTTCATAAACTCAACTTCAAAAATCACAATAATTGCACGCGAAACACCCTTTATGGCTCGCATGATACTCTACGGCACGTAAAGGTTCTCATGGAACCTTAACTGCAACAACTTTTGTACACTTTGCTCAAAAAATAGTGCTAACCCTAAAATCCTACAAAACAAATATAAAAACACATCAAACCTACTAACATCGCATTGAGAACACACAAAATTCCAAGTTTTAAGCATCAAAAGTATTGTATTTTGATAGAACATCAATACTCTCAACTTAAAATTATTGTTTGTCCTCAAGCGATGGACTCAATCTACATAAGCAGCATAGTAGCACACAAACCTCAATCAAATGGCATACATCACGTCAAAGATAAGCACAGATATCCACACCACTTTCAAAACACAAGTAGATAGATATCCAATAAACCAACATAGATCAATGCATCTGACAATCCAACTATGACAAGTGACGTAACTATCAACAAGCCACAATCAATGAATTGGTCTAATGTTTACAATGCAATGCAAGTGTCCTCATAGAAAGAAGTCCTATATCTCACTCACAATGATATTTTAATGTGTAATCTTGGAACTATGCAAAATCACTCACTCTCACAAAAGATATTCATATATCATGCTCAATACCATATGCTTGCCCCTATATTCATGACTAAGACCTTCGACTATGTGGACTAGAATCACTTTAGGACTTTACTAGCTTGTAACATTGGCTCAGAGGCTTTGGTCTAATGGTTTGGGAACATAGTGACTAAAGGCTCTCCTTGAAACTGCATTTTTCTACAATTTTACCCTAACACCATTGTTACTTTTCATTCCATTCTCCCTTTCTCCTATTTCAAGCTTTTCTAGGTGCTTTCTTTTCATTGTTCAACTTTTGGTCTTATATTTACAGTAAATATTTCTACTAAATCCATAGTTAAGGCATCACTCATTTTTCTTACACTTAGTACACATTGTTTTCACCTTTTCCATGTATCACTAACTTCCCCCCTCATTTTGTGTTTTACCCATAAACCAGCCACCATCAACTTAGGCTTTTGGCCTGAGTTGAGGTGCACATTATCCAGCCTAAGAACCAGGGCCACTTTTGGTAGCCACCCTCAACTTATGCTTTTTGCATCAGTTAAGGTGCACAATGTCCAAGGAAGGACCAAGGCAAATTTTAGGATTTCACATCTAATTATAGCTAGGTCATTTAGGTCTTTACAAAAAAAGGTGCATGGCTCAAACATTAGGATCAAGGGATTTTTCACGCATTTGGTTGGTTATTTAGGCTAAGTGGACTTTATGAACAATGGCTAAGATCCTTTCCTAACCAACTAACCTATAGTCTAAGTTTGAGTGATTGGACAAGTTCTGAATTGATACACAATACATGAATTTAGCAAAGTAAGCTCACACTCACATGACACTGGTTACACTATTAACATAGACTCTCAAATCATGCTTTTCATTTCAATATTATCCCCACTTATCATAAAATACACTGTCGACACAATTAAACATGCATGATTGCTATCTAAACTAACTAGTCAAAACTTTTGTGGGTATCATTTTTCATAAAAAAAAAATACAAAAGCACATATATACCACAGATATTAGTACTATATGCTACCAATACTACCTAAATATACCGGTTGATGTTGCCTAAGTTACACTTCCTTTTTAGAGGATAAACCGGTCGTTGTCATGATATAGGAACTAACCAAGGTTAGGGTTGATCCCACAAAGAACACGTAGACTCAAGACAAATTCACTAATATACCATCCGAGTAGTTAACCGACTCAATTACCCAAAATAGGGGGGTTGCAATAATTAATGAGAAAATAAACTAAAGTAACTTTCACGAGAGGAAAATCAATAATAGAGAGTAACTAGGGTATTGTGTTCCCCACGATTCCCCAACTCAGTATCACTGGATAACCTAATTCTTGTTTAGTGTATAGCATGCAGGACGGTAATTTAAGTTCACTAAGCCTTTTGGTCAAAGGTGAGAGGCAAATTTCACTACGCCACTTAGCCTATCTCCATAGTGTGTATTACTAAATATTACATATTAGTCCCAGTAAAATCTCCCCTTGGCCCAATTTGGTTAATTAGATGAGAACACATCATTCAAATCCTATTAATTACTACCTTACACTAGGCGAGTTCTAATGTTGGCCACCACTAGAAAACATACAAAACAAAGAGAGTTATTTAATACATGCACATACACCTTCCAAGAATTGTGAATTATCTGGTTTTACTTTGTTAGTTCTTCATGGCTCCCACAACCCTAGTTGTGGATTTAGCTACTCACGCTATGTCGGGGTCTCGTAATCAGCTGCTGATATTTTGGAATGCACTTCTATGACTCCCCTTTATGACTCGTAAAGTGGCTTACGACCCATAACGGAGGTTTCGTCTGATGAATTTCCTGCAAGTCCACTTCTCTGATCCTCAGGGCAGCGAAAGGTAGTCTACGACTCATAAGCTACTCCATGACTCATCTACATATTCGTAGGCTTCAACTTCAGCCAATATCCTTTCACTGAAATCCTCACGAGACCTATCTATGACTCGTAGAATGCTCTACGGCCCATAGAAGGACTAGTAATCAATAAAAACTAGCAACTTCTATAATTTTTTCCCAAATCATGGTGAAACTATAATCTTGCAAATCTAAATACAACATACATAAAACCCACAAATATCGCATTGAGAACAGGCAAAAATCCTATGTTTTAAGCATCAAAAGTTTTGTATGTTCGCAGCACATCAACACCCTCAACTTAGAATTGCTTCTTGTCCTCAAGCGACAAACTCAATCTATATAGACAACATAGTAACACATAGACCTCAAATCAATGGCATACACAAAGACATCTAAGACTCAGATACCCACACCAACTTTTCAAAACAGGATTAGATAGTTATTTATCAAACAAAGAAAAACTGGTGTATGTGACAAGATAGCTATGACAACTAAGGGGTTATCAACAATCCACAATCACTGAACAAGTCAAATGCTAACAATGCAATGCAAGTGACCTCACAGAAAGAAGTTCTATATCTACTCAATGATGTTTTCATATTTGACGTTGGGACTATGCAAAAACAGTCACTCCCACAAGGGATATTCATGCATGATGACTAATACCATAGGCTTTCTCTTATACTCACGACTTAGACTTTTGACTAATTAGACTAGGATCACTTTAGGACTTTCTTGGCTTGTAACGTGGGCTCAGGGGGCTTTAGTATGGTATTTTGGGAAAATAATGACTAAAGGCCCTCCTTGAAACTACGTTTTTCTACCATTTTGCCTCACCAACATTGTTACTTTCACCTTATTCTCCCTTTTTCCTATTTCAAGATTTACTAGGTGCTTTCTTATCATTTTTAAACTTTTTGCCTTATTTTCATAATTCATTTTGCTTTTTAGCTCTCAATCAAGGCATCTTTATTTTTTTTGCACCCAGTACAAGATTTTTTTTTCTTTTCTTTCTCCATATTCCTAACTCACCCGCTTATTTTTGTGCTTTACCCTTACACCAGCCACCTCAACTTTGGCTTTTAGCTTGTGTTGAGGTGGAAAATATCCCTCCTGTGAACCAAGGCCACTTTTCGTAGCCACCCTTAACTTAGGCTTTTTCCCTCAGTCAAGGTACACAATGTTCTAGGAAAGACCAGGGCCATTTCAGGATTTTTCACTAGACAAGGATAGGTTAATCAGGTGTTTTCAAAGAATAGGTACATGTTAGACTCAAATATTTGGAACAAGAGATATATCATCAATTTGGCTGGTTATTTTTAGGCTAAAGTGCACTATTTAAGAACAATGGCCTAACATCCTTTTCTAATTCAATTAATCTACAATCTAACTTAGAGTAACAGAGTAAGTTCTGAATTAGCATAAAATACATGAATTTATCAAATTATGCTCACAATCACATAACATTGCATACATTATAAACAAAAGACTCACAGATCATGCTTCTTATCTCAATACACCCTTACTTATCAAAACAGAAATTGTCAGACACCTAAACATGCATAGTTACTATCTAACTACAAATCATAAAAATTGGTGGGTATCATTTTTCAAACAAAACATAAAAACATTCTATATGTCAGAAGTATTGGTACTATATACTACAAAATCTTTTAAACATCGTAAACGTGTCGGTTAACAGAAAATAAATATCCACAGGGAAAAAGAACATAGACAAGAGAACCTTAGGATAAAAAATTAGGGTAATTATGGACAATTAGGGGTGGCAATTTCAATCCATATAAGGTAAAAGGAACCCATTTTTACCCTTGTTTATTTTAATAGATCACTCATATTTCTAAATGGGTAAATATGGGCCGATCTATTTTAAGAGTTCATACAAATATGGTCAAAATAGATAAAATATGGGTACCCATATAGATCCATAGATCCCCAAACTCATAAAAAAAATCCTTAATTGCTCTAAGAAAAAAAAATTTGTGTGCATGATTTTTTTTTATAATAATCTTTTTAATTTTTATTGGGGTGAGTATAAGTACCAGAAAATTGAAAAATCGAACCAAAGCAAACTAATTCAATTTTTCAGTACGGTGTCGGGTTGGGGGGGGGAAGTAATTTTTTTATTTTTTAATCCGATGGGCATAAATATCAAAAAATCAAAAAATTGAATCAAACCAAACTAATTTGATTTTTCGATTCGGGGTGCCGTAGGGGGCAAAACCAATTAACTTTTTTTAAATTTTTTATTAAGACGGGCATAAATATGGAAAAATCAAATCGAATCAAACCATACTAATTCAGTTTTTCGATTCGGTGTCGGGGTTTGGTGGGGGGGGGGGGGGGCGCAAATAACAATTAACTTTTTTTATTGTGACGAACATAAATATCAAAAAATTAAAAAATTGAACTAAACCAAATTAATTTAGTTTTTCGGTTTGATATCAGGTTGGGGTCGGGGGCAAAAAAAATTAACTTTTTTTTAATTTTTTATTAGAGCAGGCATAAATACCGAAAAATCGAACCTAACAAAAATAATTCGGTTTTCGATTCGGTGTTGGGGGGTGGGGGCGCAAAAAAATTAACTTTTTTTATTTTTTATTAGAACGGGCATAAATATCAAAAAATTAAAAAAAATTGAACCAAACCAAGCTAATTCAATTTTTCGATTCGATGTTGGGGAGGGGTGGGGGTGCAAAAAAATTAACTTTTATTTATTTATTGTATTGAGGTGGACATAAATACCAAAAAATTAAAAAAACAAACCAAACCAAACTAATTTGATTTTTCGGTTTGGTGTCGAGGTGCAGGGGAGAGATTAACATTTTTTATTTATTATTGGTCTAAGTATAAATACCAAAAAATTAAAAACTCGAACAAAACCAAAATAATTCAATTTTTCGGTTCGGTGTTAGTGAGGGGAGGGAGGCAAAAAAATTTTTTTTTTTTAATTGGGATGGGGCATATATACCGAAAAATCAAAAAATCGAAGCAAACAAAACTAATTCCATTTTTAGGTTTGGTGTAGGTGTTCAAGGAAAGACCAGGGCTATTTTAGGATTTTTTTACTAGATAAGGCTAGGTTAATCAAGTGTTTTCAAAGAATAGGTACATGTTAGACTCAAATATTTGGAACAAGAGATATATTATCAATTTGGTTGGTAATTTTAGGCTAAAGTGCACTATTTAAGAGCAATTGCCTAAGATCCTTTTCTAATCCAATTAATCTACAATCTAACTTAGAGTAACAGGGTAAGTTTTGAGTTAGCATAAAATACATGATTTACCAAATTATGCTCACAATCACATAGCACTGCATACATTATAAACAAAAGACTCACAGATCATGTTTCTTATCTCAATACACCCTTACTTATCAAAACAGAAATTATCAGATACCTAAACATGCATGGTTACTATCTAACTACTAATCAAAATTTGGCGGGTATCATTTTTCAAACAAAACATAAAAACATTCTATATGTCACAAGTATTGGTACTATATGCTAAATATCGTATAAACATCCTAAACGTGCTGGTCAACAGAAAATAAATATCCACAGAGAAAAAGAATACATGCAAGAAAACCTTGGGATCAAAAATTGGGGTAGCTAGGGACTAGTAGGGTGATAATTTCGATCCAAATAAGGTAACAAAAATCCATTTTACCCATGCTTATTTTAATGGATCACTCATATTTTCTAAATGAGTAAATATGGGTTGATCTATTTTAATGGTTCATACAAATATGGTCAAAATGGATAAAATATGGGCACTCATATAGACCCATAGATCTCCTAACTCATAATAAAAAATTTTTAATTATTCTATAAAAAAATTTGTATGCATGATTTTTTTTTTATTGGGGCGAGCATAAGTATCAAAAAAATTGAAAAATCAAACCAAAGCAAATTAATTTGATTTTTCAGTACGGTGTCGGGTTGGGGGGGCAAAAATAATTTTTCATTTTTTATTGGGATGGGCATAAATACCAAAAAATCAAAAAATTGAATCAAACCAAACCAAAGTAATTCGATTTTTCGGTTCGGGGTGGGGCGGGGACAAAAAAAATTAAGTTTTTTCTTAATTTTTTATTGAGGCAAGCATAAATACCAAAAAATCAAAAAATCGAACCAAACCACACTAATTTAGTTTTTCAATTCGGTCTTGGGCTTTGGGGGGCAAAAAAAAATATTTTTTATTTTTTATTGGGACGGACATAAATACCAGAGAATTGAAAAAATCAAACAATTGAACTAAAATTTTAAAGATTTTTCACTAGACAAGGCTAGGTTAATCAGGTGTTTTCAAAGAATAGATACATTTTAGGCTCAAATACTTAGAACAAGAGATATATCATCAATTTGGTTGGTTATTTTTAGGCTAAAGTGCTCTATTTAAGAGCAATGTTCTAAGATCCTTTTCTAATCCAATTAGTCTACAATCTAACTTAGAGTAATAGGGTAAGTTCTGAATTAGCATAAAGTACATGAATTTATCAAATTATGCTCACAATCACATAGCACTGCATACATTATAAACAAAAGACTCACAGATCATGCTTCTTATCTCAATATACCCTTACTTATCAAATCAGAAATTGTACTAATCAAAAAATTTGGTGGGTATCATTTTTCAAAAAAAAACATAAAAACATTGTATATGTCACAAGTATTGGTACTATATGCTACAAATATCATTTAAACATCCTAAACGTGCCGGTACAACTGAAAATAAATACCCACAGGGAAAATAACACAGACAAGAAAACCTTGTGATCAAAAATTAGGGTAGTTATGGACCATTAGGGGTGACAATTTCAATCTATATAAGGTAAAAGGAACCCATTTTACCCATGTTTATTTTAATGGATCACTCATATTTTCCAAATGAGTAAATATGTGTTGATTTATTTTGTTAGGCCCCGTAAAATGGTAGATTCTTGATAAAAGGTAGCGTTGGAAATTTTTGTATATGCCGGGTGTTCTAATAAATTAATTGTGTGGCTTAGGTGGAAAAAATTTTAAATTTAGTGACGGACGTCCTTAATTGGATTTATTATAAAAGTTTGGGACTTATTTGTTACTTAATCAACTTGGGGGCTAATTCTTAAAAGTTGAAAAGTTATAATTAT
>JAPFFP010102420.1:0-19559 GCA_026153255.1 Solanum medicagineum | reverse complement strand
ACAATTCCCAATTTTTCCCTAAAATTAAGTTTTTTCCTGCCTTTTTGTATAGTGTCTTTTTTTTTTTGTTCTTGAATCCCAACCCCCCCCCCCCCCCCCGATTTAGAGATTTTAGTTATGGATACTTGAAATGATTGGTAGTGAAGTCTTGCAGTCAAATCCTGTATTTACTATGGATTTGACCTGAACCTTCGATTAGGTTAATTACTGACACCGACCACTTTCTTATTGGAGCTTGAACACTAAATAAAAAGTATGGCGCCGTTGTCGGGGAATACGGCTAGGTTTTGACTTGATTTCACTATTAGTTCGTTCTAGTGTTAATTTCTAAACTCTCTTGTATGTTACTTTTGTTTTTGTTGTTTGATTTTAATTGCAGGGTGTACTAGGTTGTATGCCCAACACAAGGAGCCAAGGTAATCCGTTAGCTCCGATCAATTTGGAGATCCATCGACTCTTTAGAAGAATGGCTCCAGTGAATGAGGGTATCGTGGTTAAGGAGGAAATGAATATGAATGATGATATGGGAAGAGACGAGAATCCCCCATCAAGGGATAATAGGGCACAGCTTAGGGACTTCAATGAAAACGCTTATGGATGGAACCAGGTAGACGCTAAATTCTCGGTGTCAAGTGGATTACTTTAAAATGCTCCAAAATCGTGAGTTATTCACCGGGTTACCTTTAGAGGATCCCCACCGTCATCTCCATAATGTTTTTTTTGTTTGCAAGAGTGTCATGGGGACACAAAATCTTTCTCTTGATGTCGTTGATTTGCGGGTGTTTCCATTGTCACTGACTGGGAATACAGCAATGTGGTTGTCTGAGCTTCCTTCGGGTACAACAACTTCGGGTACAATAACAAGTTGGGCAGAGCTTCAGAGAGTGTTTCTTAAAAGGTATTTCCCAAGATCTAAGAAGTTGAAGCTCAAGGATCAAATAAACAACTTTAAGCAATTGTTGGGCGACTCTATTAGCAAAACATGGGAGAGATTTACCAAATGCTTGAGGATGGTCCCCTATCACAAAATTCTTGATGATGCCTTGGTTGAGATTTTCTATCGGGCACTTGATGAGAATAGTCAAGCTTGTGCCGATACAATCATGGGAGGCATGTTTCTTGACCAACTTTTTGCATTGATAGCTGCAAGAATAGAGAAAGTGGTTAAAACCAATAAAGCATGGGGTCAATGAGAGCGACGTGCAATGAAAACTTCTTGTGCGGTCAACACCAACAATGAGCAAGCAAAGGTCAATGAAGAGATTATGGAGAACTTGCTCAACTTCACACAAGTATGGACTTGGTCTTGAAGCAAAACCAAGCAAGTGTCAAAGTGGTCACTCACCAACCTCCTAAGGCTCCCATCTATGAAGATCCATTCTTTGATGAAAATGTTTGTTTTGTGAGTAATCAAGCGACGGGTTTCCAAAACAACCCCCAACGGTCAAACTCGGACAATTGGAGGCAAGATTGTGGGAATCAAGGTCGAAACTACAACATTGATGATGCTTAAAAAGATAAATGAGGTGATTACTATGAGAGAGAGAGTGTGTCGGATGCCGAATAGGGTAGAAGAGATGGTTATAGAAATGGTCCTTATGTGCCTCCCCACAACCGTGATGTTGTGCCAAGCACTTCTAGGCTTGAAGAGATGTTTGACAAGTTGTTGAAAAGAGCCGACCACCAAGATGAGGCCTTGAAAGGAATGGAGACGGACATTTCAAGTATTAATCACAAAATAGAGTCTCACTCGGTGGCTATTAAGCAACTAGAACATCAATTTGTGCAAGCTTCTTCCCAATTGAACCAACGCCAAAAGGGCACCTTACAAAGAGATATGGTTCAAAATCCTGAAAATGAAGATCATTGCATGGCAGATATGACTCGAGATGGAAAAAGCACTGTTGATCCTCCTACGCCAATGGTTGAAGATGGAAGACGCAGAAAGAGGGTAAACGAGGAGATGGAGATGCCCAGCACAAATGGGAAACCAAGGAAATATAAAACCTTTCCAAGGCCCCCACCAAATTTTCCCTAATGGCTCGGGAAGAGAAAAGAGGAGGGTAATTTTTAACAGTTCTTAGTGATAATTAAGAAGTTATCAATCGCCATCCCCTTGGTTGAGGCTCTTGAGAGGATGCCGGGATTTTTACAATGGATGAAAGATCTGGTAAAGAAGAAGCACAAAGTTAGCCAAGACCTCTCCCAAAATTTTCAACATTGCAGTGCCATCACCATGAAGTCTTTGGTGCAGAAGTGGGAAGATCCGGGTGCATTTACCTTACCATGCACAGTTGGGGAACTTGCATTTGCTAGAGCACTATGTGCTAGGAGCCAGCATTAATTTGATGCCTGTTGCCATATTCAGAAAGCTCGATTTGGGAAACCTTGTTTTTACAAAGATGCAGTTGTTGATGGTAGATAGAACAATCAAGAAGCCTGTGGGGATACTTTAGATGTGTTGGTCAAGGTAGATAAATTTATATTTCCTATAGATTTTGTTATACTTAATTATGAAGTTGATTTTGCAGTTCCTACCATCTTGGGGAGACCCTTCTTAGCCACAGGGAGAGCATTGGTTGATATGGAAAAGAGTCTACTTACCTTCAGGTTTGGTGAATAGACAATTGTGTTTCAAGTTGGCCAACTAGATAGAAGGAGTTGTGAGTTTCTGGTTGTCTTAATGATTGAAACAAGTGAAGATGATGAATTGGAGATCCCAGTTGAGTTGAGGCGGGGAGTTGAACCTTTGGTAGCTATGTTGATGAATTTCGAGGGTGACAGCATTCCTGATTATGGGGAAACGGTGAATGCTTTTGGGGTGTCATTTGGGCCAAAACGACAGGCCAGGTTAGAGTTAGAGTTGTGCAACATGGAAACGCCACCAACGAAGCCTTCTATAGAAGTCCCACCAGAGTTAGAATTAAAGGCACTACCAACACATCTAAAATATGCATACTTGGGAGAGAATAGTACATTGCAAGTCATTATTGCAGCTGATTTAAACAAAGCCCAAACAGAGTCCCTCGTCTCCGTTCTCAAGCAATTCAAAAGGGCCATAAGGTGGACAATTACAGACATGATCGGCATACCCCCTGGAATATGTACCCGTAAGATTTCAACTGGTTAAGGATTACAAGCCCAGCATCAAGTATCAAAGACAGTTAAACACACTAATGCAAGAGGTTGTGCAAAAAGAAATCATCAACCTGTTAGATGCAGGAGTAATCTACCCAATCGCTGATAATGAATGGGTTAGTCCAGTGTAGTGGGTTCCAAAAAGGGGAGGTATCACAGTGGTGCCTAATGTAAAGAGTGAGTTGATCCCTATGAGACTGGTCACTAGGTGGAGAGTATGTAGGGATTATAAGAAACTCAATGCTTCTAACTAGACAGATCATTTCTCTATGCCCTTCATAGATCAGATGCTCGACGGACTGGCAGAAAAAGGACGGTATTATTTCCTTGATGGATATTCCGGGTACAATCAAATTGCTATTGCGCCCGAAGATCAAGAGAAGACAACTTTCACATGCCTATATGGTACCTTTGCATTTAAGAGAATGCCTTTTGAATTATGTAACGCTCCATCCACGTTTAAAAGATGCATGATATCTATTTTCTCGAACATAGTTGAAAGCACTATTGAGGTGTTCATGGATGATTTTAGTGTTGTCGGCCAGTCTTTTGAAGAATGTTTGTTACATTTGTGTTATGTGTTGCAAAGGTGTGTTGAGAGCTATTTGGTGCTGAACTGGGAGAAATGTCATTTTATTTTCAAAGAAGGCATAGTGCTTGGTCACAAAATTTTAAGCAAGGGAATCAAAGTGGATAAAGCATAAATTGAGGTTATCGAGAAACTGCTACCAAAAATTTCGATGAAAGGTATCAGGAGCTTTCTAGGCCATGCAGGATTCTACCTTCTCTTCATAAAGGACTTCTCCAAGATCTCACAACCCTTGTGCAAGTTGTTATAGAAAGATGCCAAGTATGTATTTGATGATGCATGCATGCAAGCCTTCTAAGAATTGAAAAGAAGGTTGACTTCGGCACCCATTGTTGTGTCTCTTGATTGGTCATAACCATTTGAACTAATGTGTAATGCAAGTGGGGTTGCGCTAGGTGTGGTGTTGGGGTAGCAAAGGGAGAGAATTTTGCATCTTATTTACTATGCTAGCAAAGCACTAAATGTGGCCCAGAAAAATTATACAGTCACCGAACAATTTGCTTGCCTTAGTCTTTGCCTTCGAAAAATTATCTTCCTACTTCTTGGGGGCTAAGGTGATCATGCACACAGATAGCGCTCAAATATCTGATGGCTAAAAAGGATACAAAACTAATACTAATCAGATGGGTACTCCTTTTACAAGAATTCAATTTTGATGTTATCGATATAAAGGGGTCAGAAAATCAGGTAACTGATAACCTTTCTAGATTGGATAATGAAGCTATGGTGAAGTTTGATGATGGACTTGACATCAATGATTCATTCCTCAATGAGAGATTCTTGGTGGCCTCACATGATCTTATACCCTGGTTTGCTGACTATGTCAACTACTTGGTGAGTGATATAGTGCCTCCTGATCTGAACACCCATAAGTGTCGCAAGTTTATGCATGACGTAAAGAAGTTCTTCTGGGATAATTCAGCATGATCGCAAGATTGAAAACCACCAATTTTCTCCAGGAGACATGGTGTTGCTTTATAACTCTAGGTTGAAGTGCTTTCAGGGCGGTACCTATTTTTAGTTATGTAGCCATCAAGTTAGAAAGCAATAATGGTAAAATTTTCAAGGTCAACGGTTAGAGGATCAAATTGTACATGGGTGAGATGGAAGAAATCAAGATAGTGGAAGACTGGGACCTTGAAGAGGCATGAGCACAAAAACTTCCTATCGTGTCTCGATAATAAATCAGGTACTTCCTAGGAGGCAACCCAAGGTATGCCCCTTGTACCTCTTCTATGTCTCTTTACTTTGAGGACAAAGTATTCTATTTTGGTGGGGTGTGGGAAGTTATAGATTAAGGTGAAGTCTGAGTAGGCTCGAGTCCATGACTTCCCCTATTTTTTATCCCATGTTTTCTTGTCATGTTTCTTTTTCCTTGTACATGTTTAATTTTCTGTTGAACTGGCATGTTCTAGGTAGTGTAGATAGTTTGTAAATACATGTAATATTATCTTTTGGAATATACATAGTCTTTAAATGCTTTTTAAATTTTGATGAAAAATTGGGTACCCTCAAAATTTTTGAGATTGTGGTTATTGATGCATTCATGCATTTTAAGTTGAGGCTTGAAGCATGACCTGTGAGTCTACACTTGATTATCGTTGCAATACCATGTGTGTTGTGAGCTTATTTTGCTGCATTCATGCATCATGTATGGACTCAGAACTTGCCTTGTTACTCTAAAATTGGTTTGGTGATGTGGTTGATTTGGAAAGGATCTTAGGCCTTTGTTGTTTGAGTGAACCCACTTTTAGTCTAAATGGCCTACCAAATGAGTAAGTGAATCCCTTGTTCCAAATTTTTTAGCTTCTCATGTACTTATTCTTCCTTGACACCTTACTAGCTTAACCTTATTTGATGAAATACCTTTATATTGGCCCTAGTCTGTCCTTGAACATGTGAACCTTAATTGAGGCTAAAAGTCTAAGTTTAGGGTGGCTACAAATTGTCGCCTAGTTTGGGGAATAGATATTGTGTACTTCACCTCAGGCTAAAAGTCTAAGTTGAGGGTAGCCCTTATTGTGGTAAAGCACTAACAATGAGGTGGTTAATTGGGAAATAAAGAAAGAAATGAAAACTCATGAGCCCAAGGAGGATAAAGAGATTAAAAGTGCCTTGAATTGAGAATAATTAGCAAAAATGAGTTCAGAAATAAGGCACAGCTGAAAAGAGAAAGAAAGCACTCGGTAAAAGCTTGAAATAGGAGAATAAGGGTGGATTTAGTGAAAATGGTTGGGTTATGAAGAAAAAAAGTGTTGGTAAACATGGTTCAAGGATAGCTTTTAGTCACTACTTGCCTAAAATGCCATACCAAAGCCCCCTGAACTTATGTTACAAGCCTTTAAGTCCTAAAGTGATCCAAATCCACTTTGACACCAAGTCGAAAGATGATTATAGAGGCAAGACAATGGTGTTAGTCATTTTGCATGAATTTCATTTGTGAGAGTGAGAATGCTTCCTCAGTCCCTGAATTCTAAATGCTTTTTGAGAGAGTAAGAGGGACATCTTTTCTGTGAGGGAATTTGCACTACTTGATTAGCATATGGCTATACCAGTAACTATGGATGGTTGATGCTCCTTAGCTTATAATAGTTGGGTTCCAGATTCATCATCATGTTTTTGTTCTACTTAGTAGCTTTATAATCTGGTTTCGAAAACAATAGTTGGGTACCTGGATTAGAGTGAATGTTGTATATGCCATTGGTATAGCTACTATGTATTTCTCATTGTCTGCGTAGATTGAGTCGTCTCTTGAGGATAAGCAACAATTCTAAGTTGAGAGTGTTGATGTGTTGTCAAAATACAGCACATTTGATGCCTACAACAAGGGATTTTGTGAGTTCTTATTAAGACTTTTTATGGTTTTTATGTGTTTTTGTGTTGTTCTGCTAGAAAAGTCAGGTTGGCTGATTTTGAAGGAAAATTGCAAATTTTGCTGAAGCATAGGACATAAGAATTCACCTACAAGTCGTAGCCTGAGCTACAAATCGTAGCCCAAGCTACGAGTCATAGGGTGTTATCGTAGCAAGAAACAGAGACCAAAAATCAGGAATCTGCTAAGTGGAGGTCAACCCTATGAGGCCATCCTACGAGACGTAAGTCTGACTACGACTCATATAGGTGTACTAATAGCAAGAAACAGAGAGCCCAAACTTTGGATCAACAACTGAAGGCCTAGACTATGAGACGAGCATACGAGTCGTAGTCCAAGCTACGACTTTCACAAATTCCATGTTAATTTCCTCCCACTTCCATGTAGGAATCTCTATATCTTGGGCTAGGCCACCCCCTTTGGTGTTCGGCTTTCACTTGTTGGCAATTATGGCAACCGAGTACAGACTTAGTAATATATCTCTTCATACCATACCACTAAAACACTTCCCTCAAATCTCTATACATCTTTGTAGAACGGGGGTGAATAGAATAGGAAGAATTATGAGCTTCATCTAAAATCTACTTTCTCAAGTCATGAACATTAGGCACACACAACCTACCTTGATACCTAAGGGAACCATCTCCCCCTTGGGAGAAAAACTCCACCTTACCATCTATCACCAAGGCCTTCAACTCTAGCAAGGTGGGGTCAACATCTTTCCTTGCCTTTACCTCATCAATCAATGAAGATTTAGAACCATCAACAACTACTACACCACCATTATCAACCTCTTCCAACCTAACCTCCAAATCTAGCCAACTGATGGACCTCTCTAGCTGCCTCTTTGCCACCACCATCAACATGAGCAAGGCTACCCATAGACACCCAACTTAGAGCATCGACCACAACATTATCCTTACCGAGGTGATAATGCACACTCATATCATAATCCTTAAGAAGCTCTAACCACCGTCTTATATCAAGTTGAGATCTTTTTGGGTGAATACATATTGGAAACTCTTATGGTTGGTGAACATATCAACATGAACCCCACACAAGTAAGGACACCAAATTTTCAAAGCAAACACCACGGCGGCTAACTCAAGATCATGGGTAGGATAATTCTTTTCATGCACCCTAATTTGTCTAGAAGCATAAGCTATGACCTTACCATTTTGCATGGAAACACAACCCAAACCAATTCTTGAGGCATCACAATACACAACAAACCCTTCTGATAGAGACAAGATAGGAGTGGAGACAAGCTCATCTTTCAAAGTTTGGAAACTCTTTTCACACTTATCGGTCCACACAAATTTGCCTTCTTTTGGGTCAACTTAGTCATAGGAAAAGCAATAGAAGAGAACTCATTTACAAACATCTGGTAATAACCCGCTAAACACAAGAAACTTCTAATGTCTGATGGAGTCAAAGGTCTAGTCCAACTTCTAATCACCTCCGTCTTCTTAGGATCCACCTTAATACCATCACCCGACCCACATGACCTAGAAAAGCAACCTCTTTCAACCAAAACTCACATTTTTCATATTTGGCATACAACTTCTCCTCCCACAAGATTCGCAACACTAGCCTCAAGTGACCCACATGCTCCTCCTCACTATGGGAATAGATCAAGATATCATCAATGAAAACCACCACAAACAAATCAAGCTAGGGTTTAATGACCCTATTCATAAGATCCATGAAGATACCCGGTGCATTACTCAACCCGAAGGACATAACCACAAACTCATAGTGCCCATAACTAGTTAGAAAGTTCGTCTTGGGAATGTCACACTCCGTCACTTTCACTTGGTGATACCCAGACCGAAGATTAATCTTAAAGAAGTGACTAGCCCGTTGAAGCTGGTCAAAAAGATCATCAATCCTTTGTAGAGGGTACTTATTCTTTATGTTGACCCTATTAAGATGCTAGTAGTCGATGCACATTCTAAGAGTACCATCCTTGTTCTTCACAAAC
Organism: Solanum medicagineum; assembly: GCA_026153255.1. Lineage (NCBI taxonomy): Eukaryota > Viridiplantae > Streptophyta > Magnoliopsida > Solanales > Solanaceae > Solanum > Solanum medicagineum. The sequence continues at coordinate 10,976 of JAPFFP010102420.1, read as the reverse complement.
AACACCGAGTGTACTGCAAGGTGATTCACTAGGCTTTATAAAACCCTTCTCGAACAAATCCCTCAATTGTTCTTTCAACTCCTTCAACTCCATCGGGGCCATACGATAAGGGGGAATAGAAATGGGTTGAGTATCAGGAAGGAGGCCTATGCCAAAATCTATTTCCCTTTATGGAGGAACACGGGGAAGCTCATAGGGAAAGACATCAAGGAACTCATTAACCACCGGAACCGACTCCATAGGAAGGACTTTGGGCTCAACATCCCTAACCCTCACAAGATGATAGAGACGTCCCTTAGAAATTAACTTTTGGGCTTTAATGCAAGAAATGAATCTACCCTTGGCCACCACATCATGACTCTCCCACTCAAGAACGGGTTCATTAGGGAATTGGAATTTGACCTTATGGGTTCTACAATCAATAGAGGCATAATACTCATGTAACAAATTCATCCCAAGAATGACATAAAAATCCACCATATCCAAGTCAACAAAATCACAAGGCAATATTTTATGCAAAATGAATACGGGACAATTTCTATAGACTCTCCTAGCAATACTTGATGCACCAACGGGATTAGACACTTCATATGGCTCATACAACAATTCGGGTTTAACATGAATCATTTTGGAAACAAAAGGAGTAATAAAAGAAAGAGTGGCACCCGGGTCTATCAATTCATACATATTAAAATCAAAGACTTTTAATATACCGGTGACAACATCGAACACCTCGTCTACCCTTTGTCTCCTCTGAAGAGCATAGAACCGATGTTGCCTTAGAGCACCCCCTTGTTGGCCTCCTCTTCCCCTAGGACCCACATTTACACCTTGGCCTTGTGGACGGCCATCTCTATCTTTGTTTTGATTATGTGGACAATCAATCATCTTGTGCCCCACTTCACCACAACCATAACAAGCATTAATGTTCCTCAAACATGGGCCACTATTGCCTCTACCACACCTTTGGCACATTGGGCTAGGCACCACACCACCTCCACCTTGGAATCTTTGATTATCATTAGCAATCCTTCCATTGAGAGCATTTGAAGAACTTTGGCCTTGGAACTTGTGGCTTTGAGGAAACCGTACATCATTAGGATTTTGGAATCCACCTTCAAAACGGGCCCTCTTGGCCTCACCCATTCTCCTCTTTCTCAACTTTTCCCCCTCTAATTGTTCGGCATAAGTCATGAGGCGGGACAAGTCCATATCACCTATTAACATGGCAGCATAACACTCCTCTTTCACCAAATCGGGTACACCCATCACAAACTTGCTCATCCTAGACCTTGGCTCGGCCACCAATTGTGGAGCATATTTGGAGAGTTGGTTGAACTTGAGGGCATACTCCCTCACACTCATCGACCGTTGCTTTAAACTCATAAATTCCATCATTTTCGCCTCCCTTAGCTTAAGAGGGAAGAACCGGTTGAGAAATGCTGCCTTGAACACTTCCCGAAAAATAGCATCACTGTTCCCCTTCTCCAATTTCCATTGAGTAAACCATATTTGGGCCACCCTTTTGAGTTGGTAGGCCGCCAACTCCACTTTCTCCTCCGACCTAACACCCATGATAGACAACACTTTGTACACCTTATCAATAAATTCTTGAGGATCCTCAGCCACTTTAGACCCATGAAACTCTGGTGGGTTCATTCTTGTGAAATCCCTCACCGTAGAAGCCGGAGTAGGAACATGAGGGGCTTGGGCCCCTTGGTGGATTTGATTAGTTATGGCATGGGCTAGCATGGAATAGTATCTCGGAACTCTTCATGGGCTACTCCCCCATCTTGAGGAGCGGGAGGGGCCAGTTGCTCCTCGGGAGTGCAGGCTCCTCTTCCTCTCGGAATAGGCATGATCTAGAATAGCAAAGAACATTTATTAGGGAAAAGCCTTACCTTAACTTATATAGCTCGACATAGATCAAGAAGAACGGAAACATTTCATAAGCACCTCATAGCCTCTTGCTCATAGTTGTGGTGCACTTGAAAACCATGAACAAAACTCTAATCGATGTGGTGTGTTGGATTCCGAGGACTATTAACAGCCTAGCTCTTATACCAAATTTGTCACGACCCAAGCATAGGGCCTAGATGTGACACAGCGAATGGGAACCCAAAGAGACCCAAGCAAGCCTCTTAGCATATCAGTCACACATCCTTGGTCGCGGAAGCAAAGTAAACAACATCAAGAGATTTAAATAAGGATAAACGGACTAAGTAAAGTCTTAGATAACCATAAACAACCAAGAGTCAAGAGTATAGCATAATTACATCACTTGTCCAACAGAACCTCTAACATATATTGGCCGGGGGCCAAGGCACTTTCCGGGTTCACCATTTTAGTATCAAAGTCCAACATAAAGAGATAACAAAAGTAAGAGAGAAAATCTAGTGTCCCAAAATTTGAGGACTCACCAAATTCTTATCTACAAGATGTCAAAACTAGTCACGATGAGGATGATCGTGAGGAGCTCCGGTTCCTACATGGTAACATCATATAGGCTTAGAGTGTACATTAGTACGTTTGAATATACTAAGTATGTAGGATAAAATGCAACAAGAGATAGGTAACATAGTAAAAATGCATAATCATAAGCAAGGGATAGTATATTAGCAACATGGCATGCATGATCAATGCTTGAAGTAAAACATGCTTGTATAGAACATAATACATGTGTAGGAAGAGAACATATCCATATAGCCCAAGAAAGCTTTGCTTGAACTCCAAGGCTTGCCACCCCCATGGAAGGTGATTGAGGTACATACCCCTCAATAAGGTAGTACGGGCTTACCACCCCCCAACAAGGCAATTGAGGTACATACCCCTCAACAAGGTAGTACGAGCTTACCACCCCCCCCCCCCCCCCGACAAGGCTATTGAAGTACATACCCCTCAACAAGGTAGTAAGGGCTTACCATCCCCGACAAGGAGATTGAGGTAGATACCCCTCAACAAGGTAGTACAGCCTTAAACCACCACCACTCCCCCCCTCCCCCCCGACAAGGTGATTGAGGCTTAACACCCCCTCAACAAAGTGAATGGGCTTAATACCCCCCAATAAGGTTCGGTCAACTTGTAACTCCATAGATACTTTTCATGAATTCAACACATACATAAATTTCTTTTATCAGCATAAATCACTTGACTTGTAGGCCATGCAATAGATCATCAATAGCTCAAGAATTCTTAACCGGACATTTTATCAGACACTTGGCGGGTGTGTAATGCTATTTCAAAATCATGCAATTCAAGAGTGAAATCATGTGAGAAAATTTAATGTAAATCAACCCTGCAACATTTGCTAACACCCTCATGCAAGATATATTGAAACCCCTCATCAAAGCTCATAATAGATCATTGATTCATAGCTCAAAACATGCTTAAACAGTCAACATTTTATAAAATCCCAACATAGTTTATAATTAAATTCATAATAAGAGATACCCAGAGATAATTCAACTTGGAAACATGCAATTTACATAAAAAGGAAGGTTGGGCACCAAGGGTGAAAGAACCCAATTATTGAAACCCACATACCTCAACTTTGGGGATTTCCTTGATGAAGATTTGAATGAGAACTTGAAGCTTCAATGAGTTTCGTGAGATCAGAAAATGAGTCTGGGACACTTGAATTTGGATGAAATATTTGCTAAGTGTTAGAGAGGGTTTTGAGAGTGTATTTAGTGATATAGAGTTGAAAAATGACTAAGTATAGGTGTTTTTAGGCATAGGAGGGCCTAGGCCCAAGACCCCAAAGCCTTAGGCCGAAACAGAAAATTGGCCAAAAACTACATATGCCCGTGATGGGTCCGCGTCGCGAAGGTGTCGCGGACCCTCACTGGAATTGCAAAGTTGGCGAAATTCATTTTTCACTACGAGGTCTTCTACAATTCGGGTTATACTCATTTCCCACTCAATTTTTCCCCTGATCTAGATATGAAGTCAGATTTTCGATATCATGCACGAATTTTGAGATACATGAAAACTACGATTATGGGCATTTCCGAGGCACATTTTCGGACACTTTTTGGGGTGTTTCAGTATGGTCCAAAACAAAGTTAATGGGAGTCCACACATAAGATCAGGAAAACGGCAAATAACATAAAATCCACTAGTTTAGAGGTTAATTACTTGTTCTATTATGAGTTTTAGATATTATAATTCTTAGCCCATTTTGGTCCCAAGATACATATATATGGCGCGTCCAAATAAATGTATCTCATCAACATATTAAGCAGATACATATACATTATGTGTATCTAAATATCTAATGTAACTAAACCACATCAATGTAGGAGCAAATCATGAGTTCTTCATTCATTTTGAATTTCTTCGATGAAAATTCAAAAATTTTAAATTTCTTCCCTTTTTTAGCATCAGAAATCTTTTTCCATATAGACGCATATACACTTTATTAGATACATGAATTTTTAATTAGAAAATCTATATCTTATTCATCTTTCACCAAAAGTACACAGTGATTTGAGGAAGTATACAAGCGACTTATTTCTCCCTAATTCTAAAGGATCGATCACTATCCATAGATAGACGATGAAAATGCAACTGCTACAATTAGAGTCCTACAAGAGGAATCCTATTTTTTGTACACACAAAAATAATCATTCCATTAAGGTGGTCCTCACCATAGCTATTTATTTTTTCTTTTTAATGAGTTTACAGTTAGCTAGACCCCATCTATCAATAGTCATAAGACCTTTTACCTCAGAGCATAAATCTACAAATTTAAGTCTTCATATTTCTTATTGTGGGGTTCTATAAAACTTAGCTTGTCGGCTACATTGTTTCCTCTGTAATAGCAATGTTGAAGAATGAATCCAGTATTCTACATTTGGACTTTCAAGTTAGATACATCCTTAAGAATTCTCTAGAGTTTGGTTGAGATCGTCCACACATTCAACCAATGGCTTAGAATCACCTTTCGCAAGGATCAGGTCATAACCATTTCCAATGCACCAGTTCTCACCAAACAACAATGCCTTGGGCTCTGCCAATTGCTAGAGCCCTGACCCAACCTTAAAGAATAAGGAAAAATGAAATGCACCAAGTGGTCTCTGATAACTACGACTTCCCCACAGTCACCTTCCTTGCAACTTCGACCCGATCGAGTTGATTTTGACAAAACTGATTGAGAGTTTGAGCCAGCTCACCATGATGGATCTTTTTGGGTTGATATTACTCATCATTAGCAGAGCAATATCCTTCTAGTCAGGTTTCACATTGACTTTTTCAAATTGCTTTCCTATCACCTGAGACAAAACAAAAGATATTGTTAATAGTGTTTGTAATGTCATAGGCTTCCTTACCATACCTTAACCACATCTCGCCTTCCATAAGTCTCGTATAATAAATGTCCTCTACTTGGGGCTTTTTGCAACAATCACATCCTGAAGACAACTTTAAAGTTCATTTTGAAGGGAACTTTATTATGCCAAGTCATTTTGCTCTGGAGTCTAAATTGATTGTCATAAACCTCAGGAGAGGTAAGAAGATGTCCCAACCACATCTCTCGACTTTCTATCATCAGGAAAATAGTGCCACATAGCCCCTAAACCTGTCCAGTTATCCAGCCACATAGACACATCTCCTCTGCTAATCTTCCATAGAATATGTTGATCCATAGAGAATTTTAATTTGCACATATAGCATTCCAAGAGTGTGAGTTCCCAGAATACCATATCTTATTAACGGGATGTATCCTTTGCCAATATTTCACTCCAAAGAGAGCTTTTTGCCCTTAGATTTCACCATTGCTTTACTGTAAAAGCTTTGCATATGTATGCCATATCAAGAACAGAGTAAACGTGAGAGAAGCTAAGGATTGATTCTCTCAATTCATTGATTCAAATAGATAATAATACATCATTATTTATATATGAGAAAATATTTTATCTTTAATGTAAATCCTACAAATTGATATGTATAATATTCTACAACTAATACTACACAATATTCTACATTAAATGAGTGGAATAGCACACACAAAAAAAAAGATTAAAATTTTGACATACAATTTTGTGACACTAAATTGCTGAAAAAGAAGATACGAAATGAAAATGCAACGACCCGTCCAACCTATTGAAGTTTGGGCAGATTAATAACCTGCTCATTTATTAGCTCAACTCATCTCAATCCAACCCATTTTAGCGTATTTAAAATTGAGTTGATATGCAACCCGAATAGACTCGAGAGAGATCTTGTCAAAATATTTTTCAAACACTTTTTTTTAAAATTGATATGTTTTATATAGCCAAAATAAAGAAAATATAATTTAATTAATAGTAAAATATTAAAAAGAACAAATAAAATAAGTAAAATTTAGTAAAGTAGGGTCGGATTGGGTCTTGACCCGCCCTATAACTGATTACTTAACTCGTTTTGACCCAACCCATGTTGACCCAAGCAATTTTGAGTTGGGTTGGGTTGGGTTGGGTCTTGACTTGTTTGTTGTCTTTACCCATTATGACCGGTTCAAAATTGACCCGACCCATCAATTGTCACCTAGTCATTAGGCTTGTAAAGCTTAGCTTGGCCAAATTTGGAGGACAACGGAGTTAATTGACTAATTACCATAAATCATTGGAATAACACACTCCAAAAATAGTTAAAATCTTGAATCCCAATCTCAAAACACCAAAATATTAAAAAGGGAGACGTCATTAATGAAAATTCTATGAATATTGATAATTAGGCATGTGAGATCCGTCCTAGCCAAGTTTGGGAGCCAATGAAGTCAATTGACTAATATCGAAGAACCAATGAATTAACACACACAAACAAAAAATGCCTAAAATCCTATTTTGCGATACCAGGTCCAAGTGATGTTCCTCTATATTATGTCCTTTCTTAATTAGCTCATTTCTTGTTCTGCATCTGAAGTCCAAAAAATATAGTAATTTGTACAAGGAAATGAAAAGAGCTCAATTCACTTATTGTTTATATTTTTCCCCACACTATCACATAGAGTTCAAAAGAAGTTTATTGAATACAAAAGAAGAAGCTAATGAATAAAGAGCAAAATACTGCAGCTAAACACCTTTATTAATTTCATTCTGGTTTCTTTCAAGCATTCAGAACATTAATTATTACAAATAGATAAAGTAAAGATAGGTTCAAAACCACTCAAATGAAATTCCAAAGAAAACATGACTGAATGAAATTATAAACAATACATGACTCCAAGTAGTACCATACAACGACTTTACTAAAGAAACCAGGTAGCCAAAAAGCATCATATCAATTTTCAGCTCAGAAAAGAACACCATTGGAAGAGATGTTAATCACTTCTATGTTGCAAGAAATGTGTCCTTGATTTTGTTAAGCTTATTGACGATATCTTTCATGGTTATTTTTTATTCTGGCATTTCCCTTGTGCAATCTAAAGCTAATTCAATCATGGAGAAGTGATTTGTTCTTCCTCAAAAAAAAGATTGGCATCCACAACATCCATCATAGTCCCTGAAAATGATTGCATTATCCATTTCCTCAGGGCAAGATCTTCATTGAACATCTCTTCATCTGTTGGCCTTCTTTTGGTCAAAACCTCCATCAACATGATGTCGTAGCTATAAACATCACCACTAGTTGACACTATTCCCTCCGAGCCATATTCTTAGAAGCACGAAAATGAAAAGATTTACTCATTTGAATCATCATCAGCATATCATCATCATCATATCATATCATACGTATTATTATAAGTGGTAAGATCCAAAGTGAAAAGTAGTTGAATTACCATTTTGCCCCTACACACTTAATTAAAATGTTAAAAATATTTAATTATTTAAACATTAAACAACAAATCATTATAATATTTGTTTTAATCCTAAAAATTAGAACATTGCAAGACAAAAGTTGATTTACAAATTTACTCACTGAAAATCATCTGTGTAAAAATAAATAAATATTACATTTTAAAATACTCCCTCTGTTCAGTTTTACTTGGCCCTTATTGTTTTGGCATAGAGAGTAAGGAGTAGTAAATGATAGAGATAATTTTACCAAATTATCCATATTTAATATAAGTCATCTAATTAATTAGAATGAATTAAATCTAACTAAAAAAGTTGGGTCAACTATAAAAAACTTTGAAATATTTAATGTTTTATTATTTAAAAATGTAGGTGTTAATCCTGTAGTCATTCCATGACTTTGAAATGATACTATAGTTGAAATAAAACAATTATAATTCACTATTAACAGTAAATGTTTTATTTAAATAGGTCTTACGCACTATAACTTTGAAAAGAATTATAGAGACAAAAATTGTTACAGACGTATATTATAAATTTTCTATAGTACCATAAATTTATTGATGAAGGTGATATTTGAAGGACATACTACTTTGGATAATGAATAGAAAAGGTCTTCGGTATATATTTTTTTTAGGTGAAGTGAATTTAAGGCCAAAATGCAAGACACTTAAATTCATGGTTTCTATAAAATTTAAGTATTTTACATATATAATTTTTAAAATTAATATAATATTATCTGATGGTACCCATGCTAGAAGGAGGCTAAATGATTCACTTGGTTGAAAGTTGAGTTATTTACCCTTAATATTAGGAATCAATTTCCTTAAAACCTTTATATAAGTTGACTTGAGAAAAAAATTTCTTCGTTATGAATTGACTAAATTTTTTACAAGAAATAATAAGACATTTTCTCTTTTTGGGTATGCTGCAATTACTTCATTTTCTTTTTCATTTTTCTTTCTGTTACATTTTATTTGGTAATTATATTACTAATTTAGTGGTGGAAAATTTTGTTCCATTATTAATTCATTCTTTGTAATCACTTAGAACTGCCTTAAATGACAAACCAGTGGTTTTCATGCATATTATGAGACGAATAATCTCTCAACGTAACTTAGAAGCTGAAGGCCAATATATATTATATATGCAGCCTTTTGAACAAGTACACAAATGTTAGACATAAAAAATAGATTTGAAAGAACCTATGTGATATTAAAGTAGTGTTTATAGAATAGAAAAAGGACAAAAAAAAAAAAGCTAAAGATATCCTTTTGTCTTTATCTTCTTCATGTTTTTGCTAATTTTGGTAAAGTTAATCTACATGCATTTATCAATTTTTAATCAAAAAATTATTCACATAATCATATCATTAAATTATCTTAAGTAGCTATTTATTGTTTGACGGAGATACACTGACCAACTTGTATGAATTTTATTAATAAATAAAATAACTATTGTTAATTTCAAGGTTCTTATTTCATAACTCAATTTTTTAAATATAGAAATTTTATAACTATAATAAGACAAGTGTGCAACGCAAAGAATAGTATAACAATAATTATGTACTAACACACTTGCTTTTATTATTTCTAGATTTTCGAAGGGCTAAATTATGTTTTTCTTTTTTTGTGAATGTACATATATATACATATATATAAAGACACTAGCATACTTGCTGCAATATATCCGAGAGTGCCCAATGTCTTGGTATGTGCCATGGACTTGCTTACAGCTAAGATTTTAGAGATTTCAAAATCACCAACGTGAGTCACCATATCTTCATTCAAAAGAACGTTGGCTGGCTTTAGGTCACAATGAACTATCAGAGTGTTATGACCATGGTGTAGATATTCAATTACCACAACCACATCAAGCATTATGGTGACTCTTTGAAGGAGGTTCAAGTGGGACTCTTCTCTGTACAACCAATTCTCAAGACTCTCGTTGGGCATATATCGTAAAACAAAGTCTCTTATGCAGTCACTAAAGCAAGTCGTAATCGGAACAAGATTTTTGTGCCTGACATTTCTCATCACTTCACATTCGATATCAAACCTTTGGTGTACTTGCTCATTTTCCAAATCCAGAACCTTAATGGCCACTGTACTTACACCAAATAATGTGCCTTTGTACACCAAAACCTCCCACACCAATTAAATTGGATTCATCAAAATTATTTGTTGCTCGTTGGACCTCGTGATAAGAAACTAATTGATGAGTCCTCATCTCTGGAACCTTCTCCACACTTTGGACTTTCCTTTCTTGTTTCGTTTCATTATCTAAATTGAAACCAACAAGAATATCAGACAGGATGAAATAACCACTGGAATAAAAATTTTTAGCACAACCTTCTTAAGCTTTAATTATTTTCCAGGATTATTAATGATAGCACAAGCAGGAATCTCCAATACGTGCATTCCACAAAGACCTTTGTTCCCAAAAAGTGATTGTAGAGTGGAATTCGCAAACACACCACCACTAGGAATTGCACCTTCTAAACCATTAAATGAAACACTAATTCTTTAAGGTATGAGAGCTTTTCCAAAGACTTAAGAATAGTACCTGACATTGCATTTAAGGACAAATCCAAGTATCCTAAGCTTATCAAGTTGGCAAAGGATAATGGCACTTGGCCAAAAAATGAATTGTTCGATAGGTCAAGAGACTACAGGTTTTGGGGTTCCCCCAACCTGCTTGGTATCATTCCTGAAAAGTAGTTACTGGAAAGAAGTAGTTCTACAATACATTTTAGTCCTCCAATATCTGATGGAGCTTCTCCCGCTATAGAATTTTATGACGCTAGATAGAAAAGACCACCCATCTTCCAAAGGCTCGAGGGAAATTTTGATGAAAATTTATTAGAACCCAAATAAAGGTGTTTGAAGCATGCTAAGTTTTCCTAAGCATTCTGAAATTAATCCAGAGAGCTCATTTCCATTCAGAAACAACTTAACCAAATTAGATAAATGGCATACCGCCTCTGGAATATGTCCCTGCAATTTATTGTTATGTAGATACAATCCTTGGAGCTGTTTAAGCTTTCCAATCTCAGGAGGAATGCTCCCTGTCAAGTTGTTTCCTTGAAAGTCTAGGGACATTAGACTGCTCATGTTGCCTATACTTGTGGGTATAAGGCCATTGATTTGTGCATCTGCTATAGCGAAGTCTTCAATAGTAGATGAAAGTGTCACGCCCCAA
>JAPFFP010102410.1:0-19559 GCA_026153255.1 Solanum medicagineum | reverse complement strand
CCTTCTTTGCCTCAAGTTAAGATCCTTTTGAGTGAAAACATATTGGAGGCTCTTATGATCGGTGAACACATCAACATGCACCCCATACAAATAATGACGCGATATCTTTAATGCAAAGACCACGGTGGCTAGTTCAAGATCATGGGTAGCGTAGTTCTTTTCAAGTACTTTGAGTTGCGTAGAGGCATAGGCTATGACTTACCATTTTGCATTAAAACATAACCCAAGCAAACTCTAGAAGCATCACAATATACAACAAATCCCTCTAGCTCTTCCGGTAGTGACAATATACGAGCAGACATAAGCTTATCTTCCAATGTTTTGGAAGCTCCTCTCACATTTATCGGTCCATACAAACTTAGATTTCTTTTGAGTTAATTTTGTCATAGGAGAAGCCACACAAGAGAACCCATTCACAGATCTCTAGTAGTATCCTGCGAGACCTAAGAAACTCTTAATATCCGACGGGGTCAATGGTCTAGGCTAATTTCTAATCACATCCATCTTCTTAGGATCCACCTTAATGCTATCCCAACACCATATGACCTAAGAAGGCAACTTCTTTCAACCAAAATTCACACTTCTCATATTTAGCATACAATTTCTCCTCCCTTAATCTTTGCAACACTACCCTCAAATGACCCATATCCTCCTTCTTATTATGTGAATAGATCAAAATGTCATCAATGAATACCACAACAAATGAATCAAGGTACGGTTTAGAGACACTATTCATAAGACCCATGAAGATAGACGGTGCATTGGTAAACCTGAAAGACATCATAACAAACTTATAATGTCCATACCTAGTCCAGAAGGTCGTCTTAGGAATATCACACTCACTTACCTTCTCTTGATGTTACCCAGACCGAAGATCAATTCTTAGAGAAGTGGCTAGCCCTTTGCAATTGGTCAAACAAATCATCAATCCTTGGAAGAGGATACTTATTCTTGATAGTGACCCTATTAAGTTGTCGGTAGTCAATACACATTCTAAGAGACCCATCATTCTTCTTCACAAACATATCGGTGCACCCCAAGGTGACTGGCTAGGCCTAATGAAACCCTTCTCCAACAAGTCTGTCAATTGCTCCTTTAACTCCTTTAACTCAACAGGGGACATACGGTAAGAGGGAATGAAAATGGCTTGAGTATCGGGAAGGAAGTCTATACCAAAATCGATTTCCCTTTCGGGTGGGACATCGGGAAGGTCATTTGGAAATACATGAAGAAACTCATTTACAACCCGAACCAACTCTATGGGAAGGACTTTGGACTCCACATCCAAAACTCTCACAAGATGATAAAGACACCCCTTGAAGATCAACTTATGAGTTTTAATGCAAGAGATGAACCTACCCTTGACCACCACATTATGACTCTCCCACTCAAGGACGGGTTCATTTGGGAATTGGAATTTGACCCCACGGGTTCTACAATTAATAGAAGCCTAGTATGCATACAACCAATGCATCCCAAGAATGACATCAAAATCAACCATGTCCAACTCGATAAGATCACAAGGCAATATTTTGTGCAAAATGCAAATGGGACAATCTCTATAAACCTTCCTAGCAACAATAAATGCACCAATATGAGTAGACACCTCATATGACTCATGCAACAATTCGGGTTCAACATGGTACATTTTGACAACAAAAGGGGTAACAAAAGAAAGAGTGGCACCCAGATCAATCAATGCATACACATCAAAATCAAAGATTTTCAACATATCGGTAACAACGTCGGGGACCTCATCAACCCCTTGCCTCCCATTCAAAGCACAAAACCGGTTGTGCCTTGGGGCACCCTCTTGCCAGCCACGTCTACCTAAAAGAACTGCATTAGCACCTTGTGGACGAACCTACTTACCCTTATGGCAATTTCGAGGGCAATCCATAACCTTATGCCCAACCTCTTTACAACCATAGCAAGCATTAGTATCCGTCAAGCACGGGCACCTATCACTCTTACCATATTTCAGACACCCACCATTAGGAACCACACCTCCAACACCTTGAGCCCTTGGAAAATCATTGGCAACCCTCTTTTGCAATGCATGAGAAGAACCTTGGTCTTTATGGAACTGGTCACACTTTCGACTGTGGAACTTCCCTTTAAAACGGGCCCTTTTGGCCTCATGACTTCTCCTCTTCCTCAATTCCTCCTCTATTTATTTGGCATAGGTCATCAATCGGGACAAGTCCATGTTACTAATCAACATGGTAGACCGACATTCCTCACTCATCAAGTTAGAAACACCCATCACAAATTTGTTCATCCTAGACCTTGAGTCGGCCACCAAGTGTGGAGCATATTTTGGTAGTTGGTTGAACTTGAGGGCATACTCCCTCACACTCATAGACCCTTGTCTCAAATTCATAAATTTTACCAATTTGGCTTCCCTAAGCTTGAGAGAGAAGATCTGATTAAGCAAAACCACCTTGAAGTCCTCCCAAAGTACCACATTGTTGACCCCCTTCTCCTCTTTCCATTGATTGTACCATATTTGTGCTACCCCCCTTGAGTTGGTAGGCCACCAACTCCATCTTATCCTGCAACCTCACACCCAAGATAGCCAAGATCATGTAAACCTCATTAATGAACTCACCTTTGGCACATGAAATTCCGGGGGATTTATCCTCATGAAATCTATCACTCGAGATGCCGGTGTAGGAGTATGAGGGGCTTGGGCCCCTTGGTTGATTTCGTTAGCCACCTCTTGTGCAAGCAAAGAGAGAGCATCCCAAAACTCTCCATTAGCTGGTTGCCCCTCGGGTGTGTGCGTTCTTCTCCCTCTCCTGTTAGCTATGATCTAGCATAGCAAAGGACAATCGTTGGGGGGTGGGGGAAACTTACCTCAACTTCTATAGCACGACATAGAGTAAGAAGAAGGGAAGCATTTCCTAAACGCCACTTAGCCTCTAGCTCATAATTGTGGTGCACAACACAACCATGAACAAGACTCTAATCGATGTAGTATATTGGACTCCGAGGATCTAATAACCTATTGCTCTGATACCAAATTTGTTATGACCAAAGCCTAGGCCCAAAACGTGACACGGCGCAGGGGGAACCCGAAGGGACCCCAAGCAAGCCTCTTAGCGCATCATTACACATCTTGGTCGCGGAACCAATAAAATACAAAATGAGATAGTAAATAGGGATAACCGGGGCTAAGGGACATCTTCCATATCATAAACAACAAGAGTCAAGAGATAGTAAAAACTCCTAACAATCCACATGACATGTCCACCAACACCTCTACTACATAGATAAGAGTGAGGGCAAAGATAAGTACCAGGCTCACCCTCATAGTCAACTTACATGAAAGAAAAGTAGTCTTAGGACATAACATGAGACAATAAGCAACATCCCCTGAATAGAGGACTCACCAACAAGCTTGAGCGGAATCGCACTAGCCATGTGGATGGGGATGCTCAAGCGGGGCTCCGGTTCCTAGATGGTGACATCATATATGCATAGAGTATGCCTTAGTACGTTTGAATGTACTAAGTATATAGAATGCAATGCAACAAGTGATAAGCACCATAAACAAAATACATAGCGTAGGCAATAAATAAGCATATAGCAGTATGACATGTATGAATGATACTTGAAGTAAAACCATGCTTATATAGAACATAATCCTTGTTTAAGGAGAGACCACTTTAGCGAATATTTAAGGCGTACCACCTCCTTGGAGAAACGCATGAGGTACAAACCCCTTCATGTGGCTGATGAGGTACAAACTCCCCAACATGGTTGATGAGGTACAAATTCCCCAACATGGTCATCAAGATACGAACACCTCGACATGGTTGCATGGGCCTGCCACCTCCTGAACAATGCGATCGAAGTACAAACCCCTCAACATGGTTACCCAAGCCTAAAGCCTCCCGGTGTGGCTTGGTTAGGTCCCCCACTGCACAGAGATAATATCATATACATACATTCCTTTGATCATCATATAATCATTCAACTCATAGTACATGCATTAGATCTTCAATTCCTTAAGAAATCATAACCCGGAAATTTTATCAAACACTTGGTGGGTGTGTAGTACTAGTGTAAAACCGTGCATTTCAAGAGTGGAATCATTTTATAAAAGCCTTCATCAAATCTTGTAATAGACCTAAGATTCATAGCTCAAAACATGCTAAAACAACCTTAATTTCATGAAACCACAACATAGTGTGCAGTGAAATTTATAATAGACAAGAACTATGAGTATATCAACTTTAAATCATGCAATTTTAGGTTAAAAAAAGCTTGGGTATCATGGGTGAAAAGAACCCATAAAAGAAACTCACATACCTTGACTTTTAGAGGATCCTTGAAGAAGATTGGGGATGGAGACTTGAAGCTTGATTGAGAACCTTAAGATCCGGATGAGTTTTGAGACTTGAATTTAGGAGATAAAACATTGGCTAAGTGTTTGAGTGAGTATTTAGGAATGTCTTGCATGATATGAGGGTGAAATAAGCCCAAGTATAAGCATTTTCCTGCATGGGAATACTTCGGCCAAAGGCCTTGAAACGTATAAGAAAAAACTGGGCAAAACTTGCACTAAGGCGCGCCCTTGGCATGTCGCGCCAGGGGCGCGAAAAGCTCGCTAGATATCACATTTTATGATTTTCGAATTTTGATAGGATTGCTCTTAAATTGTGGTTAGACTCGTCTTTCACTCAATTTGGCCTCCTGAATAAGAATATGAAGTCGAATTTTTGATATCACATAAAGATTTTGAGATATATGGAACTTACGATTTTGAGCACTTGCGGCACCTTTTTGGGCACTTTTTGGGGTCGCTTCATCAAATATTGGTGTACCTAGTGCTAGGTTAAGATAAGGGGAATGTATCATCCCTAACGCTATGATCTTCTTCCTTGAGATCCAAGAAATCCTTCACAAATCAGTCTGGCCCTTTTGCAAGCATACTTGACTCTATGCCCTTGTCCTTAGTCAACTCATCTTCAAAGCGTTTTTCTGAGAGTAAGGAAGAGGTATGTCCAACTGGGGAGGAGTTTCCCTATTTCTCAGTAACACCTTATAATGGTTCTACTGGGTTTGGATCACGTATAGTACTGGGTGATTCTAACCCTACAAGTACAGTCTTAGAAGGAAGTTGAGGCGTTGGGGAGGATAAGAGGGTATGGGTTAAAGGATGCAGCTCATCGAGTTTTACAGGATTATGAAGAGGATTAGAGGGAGGAGTACCGATGTTGGAAGAGGGAATGGACTCGTTTTCAGTACCTATTAGTAAAGAAGAGTTTTCAGGGCATCTAGACATGGTGGAGTTTTATCATAAGGAAGCAAGAAGACAAGAAGAAGAAGGCACAATGTTCTGAGAGACCTCGAAAATAACGAGAACAAAATGGTGGATAAAATCCATTTTTAAAAGGATGGAAATGAAGCGTATAATCCCTGAGTGGTTGTACTCTTTGCATATTGGGACGAAATGACGTCGGTTTAGAAAAGCTGAACTGACATGACAGGTCCCTATGCATCCATATTAATGCCGTAAAACAGTATGAAAAGAATACCAACCTGGTAGTAAGTCATGTCCTTAAGTGAAACTCATCTAGTTCTGATCTTCAAGTCCTATGAAAATGTCAATTTCTGCCAACCTGCAAAGTACATGAAGGCATTTAACTTTTTGTGAATAAATTCTCACATACCTGTTTTAGCATTCCTAGACAAATATGTTGGAAAAAGTCATAATCATTTAGACCCTTCATGCTTCCAATTGATCAGCCCTAGTTTTAGCCTATTTTTTCAAACTAGTGCCTGCAAAGAGGCTTGGTAAGATGTCAGTAATCTGATCCTTAGTACTGCAAAATTTCATGCATATGTTCCCTTTCTCAACCTTGTCCCTAAGAAAGTGATGTCATACATTAATGTGCTTTATTCTTTTATGATGAACAGTATTCCAAGATATGTTCAAAGCACTAGTATTATAACATATGAGGGGAATTGTGTCCGTCAGTACTCTAAAATCTTCAAGTGGTTGCTTGATCCATAGTAATTGTGAGAACAAGCAGTAGCAGCTACATATTCTGCTTCAGCAGTCGAAAGTGCCACTGAATTTTGCTTATTTGTTCTCCAAAAGATTAATGAATAATAAAGGAAATGGGCCATGCCAAAAGTGCTTTTTCTATCGACTAGGTACCCGAAAAAATCTTGGATCCTACTTCAACCTATACTATGACTTATCCAATTTCATGACATGATCTGGAAATTCAACATTTTCAAAAGCAGGTGGTTGCTTTACAAAGACCTCTTCTTTAAGTTACCTATTTAAGAAGGCATTCTTCACATCCATCTGGAATAGTTTGATTTCCATGTAGGTGGCACAGGCAATCAGAATTCTGATAGCTTCCATTCTAGCTACTGGAGCAAAAGTCTCATTATAATCTATCCCTTTTTCCTGATTGAAACTTTGCAACACAAATTTGGATTTGTTTCTTGTGATAATGCCATTTTCATCTAGTTTGTTCCTGAACATCCATCTGGTCCCTATCAAAGTTCTGTCTGTAGGCCTAGGAACTAGATCCACACCTTACTTCTCTCAAACTGAAGCAATTCTTATTGCATATAATTTACCTTATCTGCATCCTTGAGAGCTTCTTTAACATCTTGGTTCTATGAGGGACATAAAGGCACCACATGACATCAAGTTTCTAGTCTTAGATCTGGTCTGAATAGATAAGATGATTGATGTTTCTATCTAGAGGTCCTTGCTGCAGAGTGATCGTGACTCCTTGAGACATAAAGATTGTCTCCTTTTTGTTGAGCAGTCTTAGGAAAATCATCATGTTTAACACCGTCTACATCTGAGTCTCTTGTAGAAGTACAAGGTCCTTCTAAAGATTCTCCATTTTCATCACCTTCATTTGTCTTGTCATCAGTTTTTACAGCAGCATTAGTTGAAAGATAATTTATCAAGCTATCCTTTTGAACTTGGATTAGCTCATCCAAGTCTTTGTCTTCTTTATCACTGAGACTCTTCATATCACCAGACTCATCAAAGATGACATGGACACTTTCTTCAAGGTAGAGTGTGCTTTTGTCGAATACTCTATAAGCCTTGTTGTTTGTAGAGTATCCAACAAAAATACCCTCATCACTCTTAGAATCGAATTTTCCAACTTCCTCCTTCCCATTTTTGAGAATGAAGTATTTGCATCCAAAAGCCCTCAGGTGACTGATGCTGGTTTTCTTCCAAACAAGAGTTCATAAGGAGTCTTGTCCTTAAAAGACCTAATCAGACACTTGTTTGTAACATAACATGCAGTATTGACAGCTTCAGTCAAAGTTCTTTGCCAACCCAGAGTCACTCTACATGGTCGTCCCTATTTCCACCAGAGTTCTATTTTTCCTCTCCATAACTCTATTTTGCTGAGGCATTCTAGGAGCTGAATAATTAGGATGAATTCCTTGCTCTGCACCAAAACTATCAGAGTTAAATTTTCAAATTCAGCACCATGATTAGACCTGATCCCTGGAACTTTGCTTCCAAACTGATTCTGAACTTATTTTTGATGAGGTTGACTAGAAACTCAACCGCTTCATCCTTGGATCTTAGGAATCTTACCCAAATATCTATCTTGAGTAATCATCGACTACAACCATAATGTATCTTTTTCCACCATGACTTTGAATCTTTATGATGTCGCCAAAGTTACACCTTCTTTTTAGACGATAAAGTCGTCATTGTAAAGATATAGAACCTAATCGAGGTTAGGATCGATCCCACAGGAATACATCGGCTCACAAGAATTCACCGATATGCAATTCGAGTAATTAATTGACTCAATTTCCCAACATAGAGGGGGGGTTGCAATAATTAATGAGAAAATAAACTACACTAACTACCACTAGAGAAAAATAAATAATAGAGAGCAGCTAGGGTATTGTGTTCCCCATGATTCCCCAACACAGTATCACTAGATAACATAATTCTTGTCTAGTGTATAGCATGCAGGACTAAGTTCACTGAGGGATTTGGTCAAAGGTGAGAGGCAAACATCATTATGCTACTTGGCTCATCTCCAGAGTGTGCATTACTAACCATTTGCCTATTAGTTCCAGTACTACCTCCCTATGGCCTAGTTTGGTTGCTTACATGAGAACACATCAATCCAATCCTATTAATTAATCTCTTTTCCTATTCATTACTACCTTGGTCCAGTTAGTAATATTGTTGTAATGTTGGCAACCACTAGAAAACATGAAAAACGAAGAGAGTTAATTAATACATGCATATACACCTTCTAAGGATTGTAAAATATCCGATTTTTCTTTGTTAGTTCTTCATAGATCCCACAACCCTAGTTGTAGATTTAGTTACTCATGCTATGCGTAGATGAAGAGATTATGAATTAAGAAGACATAATTAAACACCTACACAAACTAAGAACAAGCAAATACAAAGTCAATGACAATCACAAGCTTGAAGATCAAATTACACCATAAGTTTTCTCAAAGACTCTCTCACAATTTTCCCTCTAAGAATATTGAGTTTTCTGAGCACTTAACCCACAACTACTCAAAACTGATGTGAACGGAAGAGAATTTATGAAAAATAACCTAAAAACCTATTTATAATAATTAGAAATAAGTCCTAAACAAATTAGAGAAACTAGTCGGCACGCCATAAGAAAGGTACTTTACGACCCGTATTATCTTCTACGGCTCGTACTCGAGGCCCCATCATCAGCTGATCGAATTTTGGACTTTACTTCTACAATACCCCTTTATGACTCGTAAAGTGGTTTATAATTCGTAAAGGGGGTTTCATCTGATAACTTTCCTGCAAGTCCATTCTCTAATCCACAGGGCACGAAAGGTATTCTACGACTCGTAAACTGCTCCACCACTTGTCTACATATTCGTAGACTTCAATTTCTGCAAATAGCCCCTCACTAGAAATCCTCACGAAACCTATCTACGACTCGTAAAATGGTCTATTACCCATAGAAGGACTTGTACAACAGCAAAAACCAACAACTTCAACAATTTTCTCCCAAATCATGGTCAACCTGTAATCATGCAAATCTAAACACAAAAACACATAAAACCCACAAATATCGCATTGAGAACACATAAAACTAAGTTTAAAGAATCAATATTTTTGTAAATTGCCAGCACATCAACACCCTCAACTTAAAACTATTGCTTGTCCTCAAACGACAGACTCAATCTATATAGATAGTACAGTAACACGATGACCTCAACTCAATGGCTTACATCACATACATCTCAGACTCAGATACCTACACCAACTGTTCAAAATTGGATCAGATAGCTATTTAGAAAACTAAGGCAAACTGGTGCATGTGACAACACAACTATGACAAGCAAGGGGTTATCAACAATCCATAATCACTAAACAAATCAAATGCTAACAATGCAATGTAAGTGCCTTCACAGAAAGAAGTCCCATATCTGTCACTCAATGATATTTTCATATTTGACCTTGGGACTATAAAATAACACTCACTCTCACAAATGAAATTCATGCATAATGACTAATATCATAGGCTTTCACCTATACTCATGACTTAGACCTTCAACTACTTAGACTAGTATCACTTTAGGACTTTCTTGGCTTGTAACTTAGGCTTAGGGGTCTTTTGTATGGTATCTTGGAAAAATAGTGACTAAAGGCACTCCCTGAAATAGCGATTTTCTACACTTTTGCCCCACCAACTCAGTTACTTTCACCTTATTCTCCCTTTTTCCTATTTCCATCTTTTCTAGGTAATTTCTTATCATTTTTGAGCTTTTTACCTTATTTTCATACTTCATTTTGCTTTTTAGCTCTCAATTAAGGCATCTTTTATTTTTCTTGCACCCAGTACATGATTTTTCCCCTTTTTCTCCGTATTCCTAACTCACCCCTTTATTTTTATGCTTTACCCTTACACCAACCACTCTCAACTTAGGCTTTTAGCCTATGTTGAGGTGCACAATATCCATCCTCTAAAACAGTGCCCTTTTTGGTAGCCACCCACAACTTAGGCTTTGTGCCTCAGTCAAGATACACAATTTTCAAGGAAAGACCAGGGCTAGTTTTAGGATTTTTCATTAGACAAGACTTGGTTAATCATGTGTTTCAAAGAATAGGTACATGTTAGGCTCAAACATTAGGAACAAGGGATATATCCTCAATTTTGTTGGTTATTTCTCGGCTAAAGTGGACTATTTTAGAACAATGACCTAAGATCCTTTCTTAATCCAATTAATCTACAATCTAACTTAGAGTAACAGGGCAAGTTCTGAACTAGCACAAAAAACATCAAGTTATCAAATTATGCTCACATGGCACTGCATACATTATCAACAAATGACTCACAAATCATGCATTTTATCTCAATGCACCCTCACTTATCATAATAGATATTGGCAAACACCTAAACATGCATGGTTACTATCTAACTACTTAATAAAAAATTTTGGTGAATATCATTTTTCACACAGAACCTAAAAACATGCTACATGCCACAAGTATTGGTACTATATACTACAAATATTATCAAAACACCCTAAACATGCCGGTTCAACAAAAAATAAAAATCCACAAGGAAAAAGAACACAGGCAAGACAACCCCGGGATAAAAAATTGGGGTAGTTATGGACCACAAGCTACTAAAACTTCACTGAGGCCCATAACTACCCATACCCATCAAATAAGATGTGCATTGTTCCCAATGCACAAAAGTTAAGCAAAATAACAAATAAGAGGTAAACAAAAACCATACATAGGTGCCTAGCACCAGTCTATGGTTGAGTCTGGCCACCCTCCTCCTGTGAGGTGCTCTGCTTAGCAGTGGTACTCTATCTAGAGGGGCCAGCACCCTTCACCTGCTCCTCCTCTCGAGCTCGTCGCCTTTCCTCCTCTCAAGCTCATTGCATCTCCTCCTCATGTCTCGATCTCCTCAAGACAAGCTTGAGCTCCTTCTCTTCTGCCATCCTCACACATATATATCTCTCCTCTAGATATATCATTTGTGCAAGGTCTCTTCCCGATGGAAGACTGGGTAGGCTCCTCAAGAGAAAATAAAGCAAACATTTGCACCAAAGAGATCGTCTTTGGTAGTGTGATTGGTGTCGCCAGCGATGCTTTCGTGTAAGCGTGGAGCTGCTGGATCTTCATTTATATAGGTGACAAGTCTGAAGGTCAGTCCTTGCCTTACCTAATCTCTTCTGCACCCTCTCCTCGAAGGAGCTGATGCAGGCATCCACGATAGAAGTACGATCCTGAATAGTAGCAACCGCGAATCCATGTATCTGACTCTACGACTCTGCAATAGCCTTGTGAACCCAAGGCCTGATCTGATAAATATGTTGAGTGAGCTGTGACTCAGCATGTGATAACCTTTCCTCCAAGGCCTTTATAGATGTGGCAGACATGTAGATCATGCCGGCGGTAGAAGGTTGTTAAGTAGTTGCTTGTGGTGTAGAAGTGACAATAGTGGGCCCCCTCTCATCAACTACCTCAGGCTGTGGGGTCCTCTCCATAATAACAATAGCAGTAGTAGTGGTGCTTGTCTCAGAACCCTCAGGTGGTGGCATTGGGGCGAACATCTCGGGCATAGGTGGAGGCTGTGCTCGGCGGAGTGCCATCGGGTTCTCTTCAGCCTTGATCAGGCTGGGATCCAATGTATGTTGGACCTCAATCATCTGGCCCAACTGGTGTAATATCTCCACCCTAGACTATAAATAGAACTTGTAAATCACGTATGGGAATAAGATGAAGGTGGTCCTCTTCAATGTAGCCTCATGTATCTGCTCAGCGATGAGGCTAGCCCAGTCAATGTCATAGCCAGCTAAGATGTTGGCGACCAAAACCACATGCTTTGAAGTAAAAGTATCATCAGCTAATGTCGGCCGGATCCATGAACAAATAATAGCCCACCAAAATTTGGCAGGAGAGCTGAGCGAAGCTTTGACGATAGTCTCCGAGTGAGTGGTGACCCAGGCAAATTTGAAACCGTGATCTACAATATACCTAGCCACCCATCTTATCAATGTGGCTCATAACACAAGATTCTTCATCACTACTAGGTCTCTCGTCTTCCCCACCCTAGTCAAACTCTGTGATAGATCTGGGGGCACGATACTTGGGACCAAATAACGTAGGTGGATGGTCTCCTCTGATATATCTACCCGCCGACCCCTCACTCGTGTCTCCATCAGTCTAGGCTACATAAGAGGCATAAAAATCCCTCACCATGGTCGAGAAGTATCGTACAATCGCATGTGTGAGCCAGTTAAGCCCATACTAAATCACCATGTCTTGGAGATCAGGGACACGGGTAAGTCTGCCAAATATAACTTGGGACTCCTCATAGATGGAGCAGACTGGCTTGCCCCAGTCTTTCAGCTGTATGTACTCTCTGTAAATCTTCTCCATACCCTCATTGCACAACCGGCTAGTGAAGGCATCTGGTACAAATGATGGCGGTGGTGCAACGGAAGACTCGGCCTCTGATCTGTCCTCGGAACCTCCCTCAGAGTTAGACTCCTCGTGGATAGAGTCATCTGTAGTAGCCTGCTCCCATCACTTTCTCTCTCCTCAGACTGGGAAATGCAAGCAGTAGGAGTCTGAGTACGCCGAGCTCTAGCTGTGACTCTGGTCCATGGTATAGTAGCCTCTGCGTCTAATTGGACATCTAGTATCTCTAGTGAACCATTCAATGAGTGATCTTATCATCATCTTAAGGCTCATCCTTGAGCCTCGTCCTCATAGCCTCGATCTCTATGCATTTGGCTTTTGGGGCCATAGTACCCTAGAATCAATATATACACACCATGGTTAGCCCACAAATTAAGAATTAAATTGCAACAATTTATCTGGGTTCAGTTGCAGAATGGTTCTACAAAGGCCTCTTTATGAGACTTAGTGAATACTACGGGCCATAAAGAGCTTTCATAAACTAGTGGTTCAAATAAATTTGGTTACTAGAAAAGTCTACGAGACTAGGTACGACTCGTAAAGTGGTTTATGAGTCATAGACTGGAGTCGTAGAGAATTCCAGTGAGTGATTAAACTTAGGCAAGGATCTACGAGACCTATCTATGAGCCGTAAAGTGATCTGCCACTCGTAGAAGGTCTCGTCTGATTGATACTCAAAAAGATCAAGTTTCTGGAATTTCGCACGAGGGGCAATTACAACTCGTGGATTACTCCATGGGTTGTAAAAGCCACTCGTGGACTAGAAAACTCAATCACCTGAGTTTCTAAGTCCATCACACGGACCCCGAAGACATTTTCAACAAATATATTATCACCATCGAAGCAAGAACAGACGCACCCACATGATTTCAACGCTTAAACCCATCACCCCTGAGATGTTCAACACACATACACCCTATCGAGAGTGATTTAGCATAAATTATCCTACAATTTCGAGCATCTCTAATTGATTCAAGCAATATCATGTACCTATGTCATCACCCACCAATGCAATTCAATCACATAAGGCGAGTGACAAAATAGACATAAACAATAAGCATTCGCCCAAGGCCATAATACCCAATTTTGGACTTAGACAAAAACCAAACATGGGCAATCTTAATTTCAAATAATGATTTTATTTCTAAACACCATACCCAACATAATATTCAAATCAATCATTCATACAAGGCAAATTAGGGGTTGTAATTAAACCAAAAACTTACAAAGAATTGAGATTAACTTGAAGAAGGGGAAGGAGGTGAGTAGAGGCAAAACCCTAGGCCAGCCAGAGTTCTTGCCGAAATTTAGGTCAACGGTGGCTGGAGGTAGTCGGAAATTAGAGGGTGTGTGGGGTGGGGTGGGGTTATTTTTTAAATTAGGGAAAATATGGGGTCAAAATAATCTGACCCCTTTATTTATAATTTCACTCAGGCCACTAAAAGTTTACTAGGCCTGGGCTCTACAAAACCTCTATTATGAGCCGTAGAGGATTTTACTGCTCATAAATCATGGTTTCTCAGAACACCCAACCTTACTTTTCAGGACAGAGTTTCACAGACCATTCTACGAGTTGTAAAGTATTTTACGGCTCAGAGTTGTTCATAGAGACCCAAACACTTAGCAAAATTTTCAGAAAACTTACCTGGGGTCCATGAGCCCCATTCACGACTCATAGTTTGATCTATGAAATGTAAAGTTTGCTCGTAGACTAGAGTGCATACTTTCCTACTTAATTGAATTCTCTACGAGGTCGGGTATAGGTCGTAAAGTGTTTTATGGCCCATAAACCCAGTCGTAGAGGCTCAACTTGATAGTCTTCTGCCAAATTGGCTGACTTTGTCTTGTACCTGCATACTCTTAATACAATACACTGTTACCCTATATGCAACCAGCCCAATGTCTAAAATTACAACCAAATCACAAGAAATAAAATACCTATTAATCCAAACACTGAAACTAAAGTTATGACTACACTATTACATCAAAAACCTTGGGTTATGTCTTGACCCAAGCCTTGGTCCTAGATGTGGCACGGCGAATGGGGAACCCGAAGGAACCCCAATTAAGCCTCTTAACTTGTCATTACACATTATTGCCGGAAGCATATAAAAACATTAAAGAGCAAGAATAGGGGCAAAGGGGCTAAGGGAAAAACTTACACAATATCATAGCCAAGAGACAAGAGTCAAACTCATATCATAGATACATAACATGTCCAACAACAACCTCTACAACATAGATAAGAGCAGGCGCCAAGACAAAGCAACCAGGCTTACGCTCATAGTGAAGTAGAACATAAAGAAGAGTGTCTCAATATATAACAAGAGAGAGAGTAGAATAAGGTCCCCGAAGTGAAGGACTCACTAACTAGCTTGAATAGCACCGAACTAGCCACGGGGAGGAGGATGATCAACTTGGGCTTCATTTCCTACATGGTGATTTCATTGAGGCAAAAGTATGCGCTAGTACGTTTGGATGTGCTAAGTATGTAGGATGCAATGCAAGAATAGGTAGGTATCATAATCAAAATGTATAATATTAAGAAATAGGCATAATATAACAATATGGCATGTATGATCAATGCATAAGTAAAACATGCTTAAGTAACTCATACTCATATAGGATATCATATGTGTAGAAGAGACCAAGCTAGCTATTCAAGGTACAAACCCCTTGGTGGTTGTGTGGAATAAACCCCTCCACATGGTTGATGATAATCACACCTTATCAATACGGTGGCGAAGTACAAACCCCTCACATAGTTGATGAGTACAAAACCCCAACACAGTTAGTCGGGCTCTTATCTTCTCAGATCAGGTATGGTCTAATGCAACACTTTATATAAAGTATATCATACACATAAGCTCATTTCATCACCATATAGTCATTCATATCATATCTCATGCATTGGACCTTCAACTCCTCAAGAAACCACATCCGGACATTTCATAAAACACCTAGAGGGTGTGTAATGCTAGTATAAAACTATGAAATATAGAGATGCAATCATGCACGAAAATCCATTGTAAAACCATTAATCAACACCTTGCAACACCCTAAAGCAATATCAAAACCCCTTCTCAAATCTTACAATAGAGCAAAGATTTATAGCTCAAAACGTGGCAAAACAGTCACAACTGTACATAGCTTTAATATAGTGTGCAGTGAATTCCATAATAAGCAACACCCATTTGTAAATCAACTTTAAATCATACAGTTTAAGTAAAAGGAGGCTTGGGTATCATGGGTGAAAGGAACCCATGAAAGAAACCTACATACCTTCGCTTAGAGATGAACTTAGTGAAGATTGGAGATGGAGACTTGAAGCTTGAAGAAAAACCTTGAAGGAGAAACTTAGCTTGGGATGAGGGTTTGGGACTTGAATTTGGGAGTGAAAATATGGCTAAGGGTTTTAGTGAGTATTGGAGAATGTTTAGGATGATATGAGGGTGAAATAAGGTTAAGTATATTTAAAAACACGGTCGGGAACACTTAGGCCCAAGACCCCAAAGCCTTGGACCGAGAGAGAAAACACTATCAACAAAATACACAGGTCTGCGATACGTCTCTAGAAATTGAAATTTTGAAAATTTGAAATTGTGATTCGATAGCTCTAAAATCGGGGTTAGACCCTTTTTCCCCTAATTTTGTCCCCCTGAATAATAATATGAAGTCAGATTTTTTATATTACGCATGCATTTTGAGATATGGAATTTAAAATTTTGGGCATTCCGAGGCACATTTTTGGACACTTTTTGGGGTCGTTTCAATATCTCCCCCTTGAGAACATTCGTCCCGAATGTAAAAGAGTCGTACAAGACAAGAGTGATCATAAACAAATCAGCCCCAATAAAAATGCAATATTACATTTAAAATACCACTTCCAAATTCTCAACATAAGTGTGAAATCATCATAAACTTGCCAACTTAAACATGAATGCATATGAATGACATAGGGGCTGAATCATAAGACTTGTAATCATGTAGGGGACTTAGAATTAGTACCTTAGGCTTGAGTGTAGTGAAAAAGATAAGGATATCACTTTTGCATGTCCGCTTTGGCCTCCGAAGTAGCATTTTTGATTTGTTGGTTTCTCCAAAGAACCTTAACGGATGCCACCTCCTTGTTCCTCAATCTCTTCACCTGCCTACCCACAATCTGAACCGGAACCTTTCCATAGGTCAAGTTATCCTCAATAACACCCAAAACATCAAGAGGCATAACAGCATTAGGATCACCAACACATTTTCTCAACATAGAGACATGAAACATCAGATGAACCAAATTCATTTCACTAGGCAACTTCAATTCATAAGCTACCTTTCCAACCCTCTTCAAGAGCTCATAAGGACCAACATATCTTGGACTTAACTTCCCCTTTTTACCAAAACAATCCACACCTTTCACTGGATAAAATTTCAAATAAACCCAATCTCCCACTTTTTATTCAAGGTCTCTTCTTCTCACATCGGCATAAGATTTTGGACGACTTTGGGCTGTCCTTAACCTTTCCCTAATCATTCTCAAGAGCCTCCATAACCAAATCTAATCCCAATAAAGCCACCTCTCCAACCTCAAACCAATCAACTGGTGATCTACAACGTCTCCCATAAAGAGCCTCAAAAGGAGCCATACTGATACTAGAGTGATAGTTATTATTGTAGGCAAACTCAATCAAAGGAAGATGGTCATCCCAACTACCCCTCAACTCCAATACACATTCCCTTAGCATATCCTCAAGTGTTTGAATGGTTTTTTCAGCTTGTCCATCCCTTTGGAAGTGAAAGGTCGTACTAAGGTGGACTTTCGTACTAAGACCCTTTTGGAAGGACCTCCAAAAGTGTAAAGTGAATTGTGAACTATGATCTGGTATGATATACAAAGGAACCCCATGCAACCTCAATAATTCATGGATGTACCACCTTGCGTACTCTTCAGCCCCATACGTGGTCTTAACCGGTAGAAGGTGAGCCGATTTCTTCATCCTATCAACCACCACCCAAATGAAATCAAATCCTTTTCTAGTCTTGGGCAACTCGACAACAAAATCCATATTAATCACCTCTCACTTCCAAGTAGGAATCCCTATGTCTTGGGTTAGGCCACCCGACCTTTGATGTTCGGCTTTGACTTGTTGACAACTGTGGCAACCAGAAACGAATTTGGCAATGTCACTCTTCATGCCTCCCCACCAATACACATCCCTCAAATATTTATATATTTTGGTGGAACCCAGGTGAAATGAATAAGAAGAATTGTTGGCCTCATTAAGGATCTCCTCCCTCAAAGCATCATCATAAGGCACACACAACCTACCTTGATACCTAACGGCACCATCTTCGCCTTTGGGAGAAAACCTCTACTTTTCCCTCTTTCACCAAGGCCTTCAATTCAAGCAAGGAGGAGTGAAGATCTTGTTTTCTATCACCTCATCAACCAATGAAGACTTAGACCGATAAACAACAACCACACCATGATCACCAACTTCCTCCAACCTAACCACCAATCTAGCCAATTGATGCACCTCCCTAGCCATATCCCTATCACCACCATCAATATGGACTAGGCAACCCATAGACACCCTACTCAATGCTTACACCACCACATTTGCCTTAGCTTGATGATAATGCACACTCAGGTCATAGTCTTGAAGATGTTCTAACCATATTCTTTGCCTCAAGTTGAGATCTTTTTAAGTGAAGACATATTGGAGGCTCTTATGATCGGTGAAGACATCAACACGCATCCCATACAAGTAGTGATGCCAAATCTTTAATGCAAACACAACGGCAGCTAACTCTAGATCATGGGTAGGGTAGTTCTTTTCATGTACCTTGAGTTGCCTAGAAGCATAGTCTATGACCCTACCATTTTTCCTTAGCACACAACCCAAACCAACTCTAGATGCATCACAATACACAACAAAACCCTCAAGTCTATCTGGTAGTGACAATATAGGAGCAGACACAAGCCTATCCTTCAATGTTTGGAGCTTCTCTCATATTCGTCGGTCCACACAAACTTAACCTTCTTTTGAGTCGATTTGGTCATAGGGGAAGCAATGGAGGAGAACCCATTCACAAACCTTCTATAATAACCCACTAGGCCCAAGAAGCTCCTAATATCCGACGGGGTCAATGGGCTAGGCCAATTTCTAATCACATCGGTTTTCTTAGGATCCACTTTTATACCATCCCCCGATACCACATGACCAAAGAATGCAACCTCCTTCAACTAAAATTCACACTTATCATATTTAGCATACAATCTCTCCTCCCGCAACCTTAGTAACACAACCCTCAAATGACCCACATGCTCCTCCCTACTATGTTAATAGATCAAAATATCATCAATGAAGATCACAACAAAGAAATCAAGGTAAGGTTTGAAGACCCTATTCATTAGGTCCATGAAGATGGCTGATGCTTCAGTTAACCCAAACAACATCACAACAAACTCATAATGTCCATATCTAGTCCGGAAGGACGTCTTGGGATTGTCACACTCCCTCACCCTCACTTGATGGTACCTGGACCGAAGATCAATCTTAGAGAAAAAGCTAGCTCCTTTTGCAATTGGTCAAACTAGTCATTAATTCTTGGAATCAAAGCATACACTTCAAAGTCAAAGATTTTCAACATATCGGTAACAACATCGGGGACCTCACCAACCCCTTGCCTCCTATGTAGTGCATAAAATCGATTGTACATTGGGGCACCACCTTGAGGACCACCTCTCCTCGATGGGACTGCATTAGCACCCCAGACTTTACCACGATTTCTTGAACAATCTACCTTCTTGTGACCAAGCTCTTCACATCCAAAGCATGCATTAGAACCCTTCAAACATGAGCCTCAATGGCTCCTTCCACATTTAGGGCACACATCAATGGGAGCCACCCCACCAACACCTTGACACCTAGGGAAGTCATTGGCAAACCCCCTATTAGTAGCATGAGTAGGCCCTTGGCCTTGACAAAATTTAGCAACCTTTTGGAATTTACCCTCAAACCAGGACCTCTTGGCCACATGCCCCCTTCTCTTCCTCAATTTCTCCTCTTCCATTTGCTCGACATAGGTTATCAATCGAGAC
>JAPFFP010102371.1:0-19564 GCA_026153255.1 Solanum medicagineum | reverse complement strand
TTGGCTTATTATCACTATTTATCTATTTTAAGGCATGCTAGAGGTACAAACCCCTCATAATACGTATAGTAAGCACAGTTATAGTTTGGTTCTCTCGGGCCTCATCAGCAACGGGTGTCAGTCCGCCCTAACGGTACTTAGGGTGTGACAAATAGCTATTGATTCTATATTATGTAAAGACTCCTTTCCTTGTTTAGATGCTTATGACTATGAGGGTGAGCCCGGAAAGTTTCGTGGCCCATGCTCAATTCGATGTTTAGAGGTGTTGTTGGATAAGATATGTAATTACGCCTTGAACTTTGACTCCTTTTTTATTTATGCTATTAAAGACTTCCTTTAATCCCTTTATCCCTATTTCTACTATCTTATTGTTGTTTAATTGCTTCAGGGACCATGGATGTGTAAATGATATGCTAAGAGGCTTGTTTGGGGTCCCTTCGGGTCCGCATTTGCCATGTCACATCTGGGCCCTAGTTTTGGGTCGTGACAGGTACTACCTGAAATGGGTATTATTCTCGTACGGTGAGTAAATGAGCATGAAAATACTTTTTGAAATGGGTATCGTTCCCGTAAGGTGATTAAATGAGCATGGAAATCCTTTCCAAAATAGATGGTGTTTCCGTAGGGTGATCTGAAACGGATAGTGTTCCCATAAGGATGAGTAAGGTCTATCTTTGGCAAGTAATATCCCCATATCACATGAGCATTATGGCATTTCATGCATCAACAATTTCATAGTATATCGTTATATTACTCTTCTTTGTTATATACTTCTTTCTATATATATAGGTGCCCTTGTCATGTAACATTTAATGCAGGTTTTTGTCATCTAACATTGTATGCATATTTGATAAGTCATATGCATTGCATGCCTGCATACTCAGTACATTCAAACATACTAATGCATATTTTTTTTGTCTACATGATCTAACCATGTATGGATCGGAGACTATATCTATCTCATTTGATGGCTAGTTTGGAGTTTGAGAAGTTGTTGTGGTGAGTCCTATCATCCAAGGACAAGCCACCATTTATGTACCTATTATATTGCTTCCGCTTATGTTTTACTTACTTTGAGGGTGAGCCGGGGACATGTCTTGGCCCCCATCCCATTCTATATGTTAAAGGCATTGTCAAACATCTTGTAGATTGTTATATAGTTGTAGGTTATGTTATGCTACTTGAATACTATGCTTATGGCTAAAGGTATCTTTTGTATGGTCGCTCTGATTCGATTATGATATGATGGTGTATGTGTTGTGATACGAAAATGTGGTAGACCTTAAGTCCCGTTTTACCCCCCATAGAGTGAGTAGTACTTACCCGCCCCTTAGTCCTTATATCTTATATGTTATGTGAATCCATACAAATCTTTATCCCTACCCCCTAGCGTGAAAGACTCAGTTTCTCGTCCCTTAGAACTATATGTTTACTACTTCATTATGCACTTCTGAAATGATGATGTGAATATGTATACTTGGAGGCTTGTTTAGGGAGTATCTAGTTCCCATTTGACATGTCACTCCTAGACCCTAGGTCCAGGTTATGACAGGCTTGGTATCAGAGCATAAGGCTTATAAATATTCCTCGAAGTCCGACATGTCGCGTTATGTAGAGTCCTATTCATGGGTGAAAAGTGCACCATGC
The DNA here is from genome assembly GCA_026153255.1 of Solanum medicagineum. Classification (NCBI taxonomy): domain Eukaryota; kingdom Viridiplantae; phylum Streptophyta; class Magnoliopsida; order Solanales; family Solanaceae; genus Solanum; species Solanum medicagineum. Next base: position 17,917 of record JAPFFP010102371.1, on the reverse strand, counting down.
CTATGAGTGGAAGGCTATGATGGCGTTCTAGGAATTATCTCACTTTGTCGTTTCTTATTTCGTGCTATGAACCATTTCGTAAAACTTTCTGATTTTGAGGATGTCCTTGATGCCTTAAAGAAGATGCCTCCACAATGAGATTGCCTACTGACACTGTCCCTGATTAATTAGCACCAAGTTCCTCACGGGCCCACGGAAGAGCCAATCACTCATGATGAATTTCGTACTGCTATTGATATGCTTGCCTAAGTGGTGACTATCCTGGCTTGACAGGACAATCTTCCATCCTCCTGATCCAACTCCGGCTACTAGAGTGAGAGATTTTAGCCGAACGAATCCTATGGAGTTCTATAGGTCAAATGCTGATGAGGATGCTCAACAATTCATTGATGAACTCTCTCAGGTCTTGACTCTTATGGGAGTAACTTCTGAGGAGAATGTTGAGTTAGCTGCTTGTCAGTTGAAGGATGTGGCTCAAGTGTGGTACACTAAATGATTGATGGAGAGGGTTTCTCGTAGTGTTGTTAATTGGGAAAAGCTTAAGTTTGCCTTTTTGGATCGTTTCTTCCCTCTTGAACTTCGGTAGGCTAAGATGACAGAATTTATCAACCTCAAACAGGGTAGTATGAGTGTGAAGGACTATGTCCTCAAGTTCACAAAGCTATCAAAGTATGCTCCTATGCTAGTGGCTAACCCCCATGCAGGAATGCACAAGTTTATTTCTGGGATCTCTAGTTGGTTGTGAAAGAATGTTGTACGTCAATACATATTCAGGATATGGACATCTCCAGGCTTATGACAAATTTTGAATAGATTGAAGGAGAAAATCTTAAGGAGAAGAGGGTGAATGATTCTAAGAGGGCTCATATGATGGTGGGTTCTTCAGCTCTAGGATTGGTGGTGGTTTTAGTTGCTTTCAACAGGGCAAAGGATCTAGTACATTGGTTACCCATGCTAGAATGCCTCCTCCCAAAGTAGAAGTTGGAGGTATACCATTGCCTCCTCAATGTTATAGGTGTGGGAAGAATCATTTCGGTAAGTGCTTGAGTGGTCCAGGTGCTTGCTATGGATGTGGTGATATGGGTCACTAAATTGTTGACTCTCCTAAGGCGACAAAGAAGGATCAGGGTCGACCTAAAGGATAGCAAGGTGGTACCCCAAAGCACAACAAGTTCTATACCTTGTATGCTCTTCAAGAAGTTGAGGAGAATCTGAATGTTATGATGGGTACGTTAAAAGTATTTGATTATGATGCTTATGCTTTGCTTGATCCAGGTGCAAATTTATCTTTTGAGACTTATCTTTGGCTGTTAAGTTTGGTTTGTGTCCTAAAATCTTGACAGAGCCTTTATCGGTTTATACTCTTGTGGGTAAGTCTATTATTGCCCAAAGAATCAATTGATGGTCTTTAAGCAGTGATCATGAGTGAAGCCCGCAACTCTTATTATCCTATACACTGCAGATCCACCAAGACATATCGAGGTTTGAATGAAGTTAATTGGTGAACCTAGTTCGTTTTTACTTTAGAGAAGGTGTTGGAGTTGGGGAGAACTTGACCTATGAAGAGGTTTCGATTGAAATGTTAGATAGACAAGTAAAGCAGCTTTACAACAACGATGTGGCTTCGGTTAAAGTGCTTGGGGAAAACCAACATGATGAAATTGCTATGTGGGAAGTTGAGTCAAGTAGCACGTGACGATACCCCCTATATTTTCCAATCTACTCAAGCCTATGGTATTAGGTTCTTCCTAATCTAAATGGCCCTAATTCATTCACTCCTATGTTTCATGACATGATATGCATACATGTGCATAAAAAATATTTGAAAGATGTTTTGATATGAATTTTGATGAATTTATGGTTTTCAAGTAAATAGTTATGCATTGTGTTTTCATGTTGTAATGTTTCATGATCAAGTCAAGCCATTCAAGCTAGCTCGTTTCTCATTCAAGGGTGCATGATCCTTTGGGGGGGGAAGGGAGGGAGAATGTAATACCATGCAAGTTGTGAGCTTGGAATGGAACATTTAAGCTCAAGCTAAGTCCATTTATAAGCCTTCAATACAATCTTATTTAGGTGTTTTGGGGACTCCTTCATCAAACCAAGTTTAAAGGAATTCCATTGCCTAAGGGTTCCACAATAATCGATAGAAGAGTCAATTTTAAATGGCCATATCTTCTTGCACAAAAATAATTGGGTAGACTATGACATACCAAATTAAATCTCTTTCGATTATCTTTCCAATGTATCTACTTTCACCTAATTCCGAGTCTGGATCAAGAAGTTATGGCAATTTTTGTAAAGCCCTCCCGTGCTATATTCTCTCCATTTTTGTTAAGAAAAGACACACGAACACTCATATGGGTCTTGTAGCTTCTCACGAACTGTGGGGGTGGGGTATCATGAAACCTCTTCAAAAAAAGATATTCTAAGTGTGGAATCACCATCTCGGAACTTGGAACCTTCATCCGAATGCTTTTACGACCCGTGAATCTTCACACAATCCATCAAACCTTCATTGGATGCACCCTTGGCTTGAGAAATTTTGCTGAAATTTTCTAATTATTGTCTCATGGGCACCTATACGGTCTGTGTGACTTCACACGGTCGTGAGGCCTCTAGTAGAATTTCCCTAAGCTTGATGAAATTTTGCTAAAATTTTCAGAGTGTTGTCTCATGCTCACCCATATGGTCTGTGTTACTTCACACGGTCCATGTACCTCTCCTATGGGACCCTGGATACTTTTCAAGGGTCATTTCTTTAATGATCTTTTGGTAATTTTGATACATTCTAAAGGTCTTTTAGGATATAATACCCATCCGAAGCCCCAAATCAGATTATACACCCACATTTTGTCACACCCAAAGTCCTGTTAAGGCAGACTGGTACCTATTCCCGATAAGGCTCGAGAAAACCAACCTATATCCATGCACTTTCTACACATATTATAAGGGATTTCTACATTCAACATGCCTTTAAGAAAGTAAACAGTAATAACAAGCCAAAAGGAAATGCATATGACTAAGTCTTTGGGGCCACGGTGTCTAAAGTACAAGACATGACCACACTTTAATTTACATAGTCTATAAAGCCTCTAAATAAGGAAAAGCATATGATAAGGGTCGGGATAGGCCCCGCCTCAACTAACTATATAATACAAAAATGTAAGCTCTAGACACACAAAGCTCCGAAGCAACCTGAAGCTTGGTAACAGCAACTGGATATCCTGTACTCCTGCCAGGAAGATCTATTAGCACCTGCACCTGCAGCATGAAATGCAGGTCCCCTGTAAGGGATGTTAGTACGAGATAATGTATTGAATGTGTAAGGAAGGAAATATTGCATATGAAGTAACAACTCAAATGAAACTTTACACTGGTGTAGTATAAGAGACCACCTTTAGTTATACTGTGGGATCATGTACTTTATGTTCTTTTTATTACTTTACCTTTACTGTATAATCTGTACACAACATATAATACAAATGACTAGCTGATCAGTGGTAAATCTATATCAGGATCAGCCCTGGGTAGGCTTGTCCTTTCACCCCTTGGGCTACCTCCCGTGATAGGATCGACCCTGGCCTGGTGATTCTTCCACCCCTCGGGTTACCACCCATCAATAAGAAATATACTTTACCTTTCAATTACCTTTGAGATGATTCTTTTGGTGGTCATAATATTGGAGCTATAGGACCGTATATGAAGCATGTGACATGTAGATAATCATACAAGACAATGTGACAATGAAAAGAGTACGTTACACAAATAATGAAATGCATATGAGATGAAACAACTCGTGAACTTTATTTAGCAACAAGAACCCATGTAACTTGGTGTCCACGTATGTATACAGATTTGAAGATGACTATGTATGGGAGAATATGAACATGTGAAAGAGTGAAGACACGGTTAATTTTGTGTCGGAGATGGTAAGTGCCTTTATGTGCCAAGGAAGAATCTAGATTTCATGCCAAGTAACACGAAATCAAGTAGCTTTACATACCCCGTTGTACGACGTCGCTATTACCTCGAGATAACCTTCCCTTCCTCCAAATACTTATCTACAGTATAGTAGGTGATAAAACTACCATTAGGAGCCAATAGATACATCTTGGCAGCCCAATTTCATAAAAAAAAAAAAAACAACACATGGGCAGCAAACATATAATTATAAACCCCAGCATATTCTTTCAACCTTTCGCCTCTAATCATATTTCCTAATATGCATTATCATATACATATCATGTTCATCCTGTTTTAGTACTATAACAGTCTTATAACAACCCACACATAGAAATTCCACACAACATACAAAACATACAAGTAGGCGGCATAACGTTACGTCATCTAGCTACATTTCGACGTCAACAATCCCAAATCTGTTTCAACTTCAACCAAACTACATATAACATACTTTCACATACAATTGGCCTTGAAACAGTATGAAAATAGTTCCCAAAATAGATGGATGTCATGGAGCAACGATTCCCAACCACCAGCCCACAAATTCATACTAAGAACACAATTATGATATCATGAAAGAACTCACACTTGCGGGCTGTAAATAAGGTGTAGCATCCTGGTTACATCACTAACAAAATAAAACTTGTCAAGAACATACATCTTACTTCATAACTCAGCCAACCAAGAAGAGAAAAGCTTCTTAAGTAACAACAAAACTGCACAACAATCCGTAGGACATATGCTGTCCAAATTTCTAGCACAAGCACAACTAGCATATACTTCTTGTTTTTCATAAACACCCCATACTATATACACAAGTATCATTAATTAATTTTAACTTCAAGGTTTAGGCTTGCTTTAGGGACCCTTGTAGGTTTGTGAGGGCTACCTTTCACACGTTGAAAGAGAGCAAAGAACAACAAAAAGAAAAAGCATATGTTTGTCCAAATTAAAATAACTTAAAGGGGATGTTTTAAATCCTTTTTAAAGGGAAATTTCGGCCGACCTACTAAGATATTTTTAACCTTACTTTGTTAAGCTAGTGTTGCAGCTTCTTTCCCCTTTCACTTGGGCCTTATTGGGTTCAAATTGGTTGGCCCTTGGCTGCCGTTACTTAGTTTTGGCCCAATTCATCAAGTGAGTTGTGTTGTACTTGGGCCCTTTCTATACTATTCTTGGGATGAAACTATTGTCCATTTACGGTGCTAAAACATGGGATAAAGTTACACCCTTATCACAGACTTTATTCATTATCGAACTTGGATAGATTTGGCTTCGGGCCTCGTCTCCGTTTAGCTAACATATTTAAGCTAAGCATGTAGGTGACTCACCGGCTAGCTTCCTAAGTCCAACAAGCACCTCACTTCTTTCACCTCGTTTAAGGTCGTGATCTCCTCAATTTGACTTAAAATGTATTTATACTCGACCCTCTTTAGCGTTAGACATACATATCGCCCTTTAATTTGAGATTGAAGAACTTTTAAAAATTGGCGCTAATTTGAAAAGCCATATCACATTTCATTTGCATAGTACTAGTACTGTAAGATGTGGGGTGTTACATATTCACTCTCTTTCTTCACTCAAACTCTAAAATTCAAATCCTAAAACTCTCTCTATAGGTCTTATGATTGAAGATTCAACTTGGAAATTCAAGGAAGGCTTTCTTCTCCAATCGATCTCTTCTACTTCTTCTAAGTTATCTAAGGTATGTCGGATTGATTCATGTTTCCTTTCAACCATAAAGACCCCAGACTCTTTTACACTTGATTTTATGAAATTGAGCTTACATTATTTATGGGTTTTTAAGATTATTGTTTGTTTAATTCAATTGAGATATGAGCTATGTTTTATTGTTTATTATTTTAAACTGGTTCAAGCCCTAATATATTATATTTCATGAATATTATGAAGATTTAAATATGCATTGTCCCTTTAATGTTTGGCTTAAGCATGGGGTAATCTGAATTGTGATTTGAAATATAGATTACTTATTGATTTACTTCGATTTCATATCGTATTGATGATTTAAGATTGAATCTCTATTGTCCATGATATCCTCTCACATTGAATTTTCTTGCATGATTTTACTCTTGAATTGCATGGTTTTTACACTAACACTACACGCCCTCTAAGTGTTTGATAAAATGTCTGGTTATGGTTTCTTGAGGAATTGAAGGTCCACTGCATGTCTTATGAGTTGAATGATGAAATGATAATGAAATGATTATCAAATGATGATGGAATGATGATGAAATTGATATATAATGACTATATGATGATGAAAGGAATGTGTGAATATGATGATTGTATGATGATGAGAGGATTGTATGGCTAAAATGACTATATGATAATGGGAGGAATATGCATATCTATATGATACTATTTCTATAGTGTTGCGGATGACCAAGCCTACCTCGGGGGGTTATAGGCCAGGGTAACCTATTGAGGGGTTGGTACCTCGATCGCCTAGCTCGGGTGGTGGTAGGTTCGGGTAACCATGTTGGGGGTTGGTACCCATCAACCCGTTGGGGGGTTTGTACTCCATCAACCTCATGAAGGGGTTTGTACCTCATGCGCCTCTCCAAGGAGGTGGTAGGCCTTGGATTGCACTAAGAATGGTTACTCCCCACAGATATGTTATCTTTTATAAAAGTATGATTTACTTCAAACATTATTCATACATGTCATATTGATATATGCTAATCATTGCCTATGCTTATGCATTTCGATTATGAACTTATCTCTTGTTGCATTACATCCTACATACTTAGTACATTCAAATATACTAATGCATAATCTATGCCTACATGATGTCACCATGTAGGAACTAATGTACCACTTGAGCATCCTCCTCCACGTGGCTAGTCGACTTCACTCAGGCATGTTGATGAGTCCTCCATTCCGGGGACATTATTTATGATCTCTTGCCTTGTATTAAGACTTTCCCTCTTTGACTAATGTATTGACTATGGGGGTGAGTCCAGTTGCTATGTCTTGGCCCCTGCTCTTATCTTATATAGTAGAAGGTGTTGGAAATGTTATGTATCTATGTTATAAAAACTTTGACTCCTATTGACTCTTGATGTTGATGCTATGAAGTTATCCGTTAAGCCCGCTTATCCCAGTTTACTACTTCTTGTTATGTTTTACTGCTTTCGCAACCAAGGATGTATAATGATATGTTAAGAGGCTTGCTTGGGGTCCCTTCGGGTTCCCAGGCGTCGTGTCACGTCTAGGCCCTAAGCTTGGGTTGTGACAAAACTCCAAGTCTAAGGTATGTGGGTCTTCATACATGGGTCCTTTCACCCAATGAGCTCCAAAACTATTTTTATCAAATTTCTTGATTCTAATGACTAATTCCTTATGGGTATTTTCTATTATCACCCCATTACATGAAAAATGTATAAAATTTATTGATTCTTGATTTATTGATGCATGGGCTCCTACTAATGATTGAGATTATGATATGTTTATTACATTAAAGCTTTGTAAGTTATGGCATCTTCAACAACTTTACAATATTAAGAATTTTTGAATGTTTTTCATGACACCAAAATTAGAATTTTTCAAGTATGTTGTTGGGTTGTTTGAATGACTTCTTAAATGAGTTTAATTTACCGCGCTCATGTTCCTTATTGTTGAATTCTACGATTTTAAGCTTAAATACATATACCCAACATGTTTTGACTAAGTTATGTGGCAAATCTCTTATGTGATGAAGGCTTATGGCAGCACATGTGATTTATGGATGTTGTTGATGTTGAAGGACAATTAAGCATGGTATGAGTTCATGAGAATGTTATGAATGATATGAAACCCTTTATTTGATATTATGATGTGATGGTTTGATGAGCTAGTTTATGAATGTTATGGAGGATGAGATATATCAAGTATTATGTGAAATTCGTTGAAATATTATGACAGCTACATGTTATAGTAAACCCCTCCTTATGGTTTTATGTTATACAAGTCGAGTATATCATGATTACCCTCATGTTTGTATTTCCAATAGGACTAGTCTTATGAAATTTAGCATGAACGAATAAAAGAAATGTGAGTCCCCACCTAGTTATGATTATAAGACTATGATGATCTGTTAGTAGAGGAATATGATGATGATGCTAGCCGATAGTAGAGGGTTAGCCAAGATTACGATGCTAGCCAATAGTAGAGGCTTAGCCAAGGTATAGGAGCAATCCTTATGATAATGATTAATATTTAAAATGTTTATGGGATGGGTTAGTAGAATTCCCGTCCATTATTTTACAAGGCTTATGGGATGGGTTAGTGGAATACCTGTCCACTAATGAATTTCATGATTCCCCCCTATGATTATTCTGTGAGAGTTTAGTCAGCATCAAGTGGACCTTGGGATAGATGCGGAAGCTCCCCGTTAAAAGTGGCGAGAGACTATTAGTAGAATCCCATTGTCCCATAACTATGTGCCACCATAGGAAATAGGAATCACCCACTAGTAGAGGTTGATTTCTAGACCAACCAATAGTAGAGGTTGGTCAATAGCAAAGCTTTTGTGGATCCACTTAAGCATCTTAGGAGGTCACCTTGGCAAGTGACTTCTCCCTTTCCTCCTATGTAGGGAACACATTAGGACTCCATGGCTTAGCTCACATGGTTTATGTTGGTTAAAGGTTGCTCTCACACGTGTTCAAGTTCTCCTTATGGTTCTAAGTTGTCTCTCTTATGATGATTAAACGGTTCCTTTATGTTATGTCCAAAGGTGATTTAAAGTTTCTATGATTCTTTGTTTCACAAATTCAAATGGTATTTTCCCCAAAATGTACACTATGATTTCTACAAGTGTGTAAGGTGTTCTCCATTATGATTGCCAATGTTCCTTGCATAATAAAATAGTCTTTAATATAAAGTGATGTATTTTTCACCCAAGAATATTAATACTTTAGTTATGTATGACACCTTGTATTTCTCACTATCTTTTATGAACTCCCGAAAGCTTTATGGTGTATGTCATTCTAGATCCATGGTTTCCTTATATATGCTCATGTCCCCCTCATGTCCCCAAGATATTCTATTATGATGATTTATGATGGTTCTTTATTATTATGACCTACGCAATATTCCTCGCCTTCTAGTACAAGGTATATGGACAAGCTACTCATGCCACTTTATTATGCTTTTCTATGAGTTATGCAAGTATGATTACCTCCACGTATGTTTTATCTTAAGCATTGATCATGCATGGCATATTGAGCTTACGTCTTTGATTATGTTTATGCATTTCAATTACTATAGCCTACTTCCTTTAATGCATTGCACCCCATATACTTAGTACATTTCAATTACTAACGCATACTCTATGCCTACATGATTTCACCATGTAGAGACCGGCGCTCATCGAGATCCTCCATGTGGTTAGCTTTGGATCATTGAAAGAAGAGAGTTGGTGAGTCCTCTAGTTCAGGGATGATACTCAGTTTCTATCTTACTTATGTTTAGACTTTATTCCACTTTACTTTTCTATCTTACATATGCTGAGACTTTATTCCACTTTATTTTCTAGTTTGAGGGTGAGCCTTGAACATGTCTTGGTCCCCGTCCTATTCATGCTTAGAGATGTTGTTAGATACTACGCTATGTACCTATAATTTGATATTGAGATTTTATGGAGACTTATCCCTTAGACCCTATCCCTAATGTGATACTATTGATTATGGTGGAAAGTGATGAAAGTCCAAAGTCCCTAAATTTCAACATAGCATGAGCCATACTTACCTGCCCCTATGTGATTAATGTTTATCCTCTTCCCTATAACATCCCTATAGCATGAGTCTAAAGCCCCACTTCCCCTAGAAATTATTCGCTATGTGCTTATTTATCTTTTATTATTTCAACTAAACCAAGGTTGTGCAAACGATATACTACGAGGCTTGTTTGGGTTGCCTTCGGGCTTCCCATTCACCATGTTACGTCTAGGCCCTAATCTTGGGTCGTGACAATATTGATCCCTATGGGATTCAACCCCGACCTCTAAAGTTGGGTTATTATGCTGATGACGACTGCCCCTACTTCCTTTGAGTAGCTGGGTTGACTGACATCACCCGTAAGTAGGTCTCGTAGGTGGAGGCCCTGAGGAACCAAAATTGGTCTAAGTCGGGGGTCATCCCACGAAGGGTTCCACATCCCATAAGTTTATCTATGATTAATCTACATGGTCATTAATTAGAAACTACAATTCTAGTAGCTTAAATTTTCTGACACCCTGACCTACAAGGCAAGATATGACCCATAAGTCATTCCAGGCCCATATAAGAAGTTTCATGGATGACTTTGACAGTTTTTAATAAAGGGTGTTTTTGACTTTTCCAATCCATCTAAGTCTTAAACTACAATGTTTTGGCTACGCTAACCGACTTAACCTCTATAAAGTCTTATTCCTAACTCATTTCAAGCTTTTAATTCCCAAAATTTCTCTTAATGGTCACGATAATTCTCTCTCTAAGTCAAGGATTCCATTGAAGCAAAAGCTTGAAGATTGATCAAAGTTTTTCATATTTTCCCCCTAATTCTAAGGATTCTACTTGAGGTATATAGGGTTGCATTCATGGCATAGTTTCATCCATGAAATCCAATGCAAAACCTCCCTTTTTTATCAAAATTCAGGGTGGTTTCTTATGGTCTTTGAAGCTATGATTCCTAATGCATGGATTATGATTCCTATATGATGATTACGACTAATTCTACGTGAATTATGATGAATTACATGATCTATAAGATTTTCAAGCAAAAGTATATGATTTCAAAGTATGCATGATTAGGGCTTAATGATTTAATGTAAGTTCTCTTGTTAATGATCTAATTTGACTTTAATTGCTTATTTTCTTTATAAAGCCTCCTCGATTTCATAATTTTGACTCAAATGCCCATGGACCCACACTTAGCCCTAGACTCTTATGACAAAGCTATAGATTTCAATGATTATGACTTCAAGTATGAAAAGTATGTTTTAAATGATTATGATACTATGACAATGATGATGTTATGAAAGTTATGATGATTCTATGATAAGGAGAGCAATGAAAACCCTAATATTTGTGATGATGTTAAGGTGGGAATGTCTACCCACATTATGATGGACTATTATTACTACATAATGTTTCAAAAAAGTTATGATGATTATTTATGAAGTATGAAAGTATGATTTTGATGAAGTATGAACTATGTTAAAAGCTATGTGTATGCATGATTTATGTTTTCTACGGGATATGACTTAGCACCGAGTGGACTTATGTAAGGGGGAATATCTCCAAGGGCCCTTATATAAATCCTCAAGTCCCATAACTATGTGCCACCATAGGAATGATGTTCATGTTTTATTCCTTAAAGTTGTGCTATTGGATTCAATTATCTTAAATGATGTACATTCACCATGCTAGGATAGAGCCTAAAAGGTGTCAAATGATGGTTCTCATCGTGTTAAAATAGAGCCTATATGGTGAGGATCAAGTTTACCTTAGCAAAGCAGACTCTACTTAGCTTGATGTAGAATGAACATCAGGATTCCATGTAATAGCCCGCTCGGTCTTGTATGTCAGTTATGGTTCTATTCTAATATGTATACTAAGGTTAAGAATGGACTTATGATGATTCTTCTCATGATTTTCAAATTGTGTGCTAATACATATCATGTCCCTCTCCCATTGATTATGAGTTATGCATATAAAGATTATTATGATGTTCTTTAATTCATGGCGTACCTACATACTCATATATTCTATGTGCTAACACATACTTTTTGCCTACATAATCTAACCACGTAGGGATGAATGACGAGGAGATTATTCCATATTGAGGCTAGCATTTGGATTCCTTATTTTGAAGACTTATTGGTGAGTTACCATGCTCCGAGAATAAGCCATTGTGATGTTATCCATTTCTTCATATGGTGAGTTTATTTTTTACTTTTGATGTACATCTCGAGGGTGAGCTAGTGAGCTATGTGTTGGACACTGCCATGCTTTTTGATGTAGACATATGTATTGGACAAATGGATATGATGTACTTTCATACTCTTTCTTATATATGCATTTTTGTTTGCTTAATTTCTTGTTTATGCTTATTTACCTTTTGAATGCTTATGATATGAACACGAGGCTTGGATGGGATGCCTTAGGGTGTCGCACTCGCCATGTCATGTCTAGATCCTAGGTCTAGATCGTGACAAAAGTAGTATTAGAGAACAAGGTTTGGAAGTATCCTAGGGAATCCAATATGCCACATCGAGTAAAGTCGTATTCATTGGTGTAAAGTGCGCCACACCCATGAATAGGAGGCTATGAGATGTCTTTGGAAAACTTCACTTCTTTTGAACTCTATGTCATGCCTTTGAAGCTTTTGTATCCTAATGTTTTCCTTTGGTGTTTTCATAAATGGCTCCACGACGTGCTCCATTGCCAAGGGGAAATGATGCTAATGCGGACCAAGCTCCTCAAGCAGACCAAGTGCTTAATGATGAGTTCGGAGCGGTGATCACTATGCTGGCTCAAGTTGTTGCTTCTCTAAAGACTCCTACTCTAGCTTAAGGGATTTTGCTAGGATGATGAATGCCTCAGAGTTTCATGGTTCTAATTGTCGCTCAAATCGTACCTCTCACTTTGAGGATAAAGCGATCATCAATAGTAATAAAACCTAATCAAGGTTAGGGTCGAATTCCAAGGGAATATGGGGCTTTGCTACTTTGATTCACCAACAATTAATTCAAATATCAAACAAGTCAATTCTCAAGGAAGGGATTTTGCAATAATCGATGGAAAATTAAAATAAACTATTAAAATGGAGAGAAATCAAATTGAAGAGCAACTTGAGAAATTGTGTTCCTCATGATTTATTAACTTAAATACCCCGGATAACACAACCTAAATTGGTAAATTGCATGAAGGATAGTAACTTAGGTTTTTCCAACCCTTGGGCAAATGTGAAGGTCGAATTTCACTATGGCACTTGGCCGGCTACAATAGTGTGCAAAATTAATTGATACCCATTGTCCCAGTCAACCTCTCCTTTGTCGGGTTTGGTTGATTAGATGAGAACACATCAATCGAATTTTGTTATCCATTTCCTTTTCCTATTCATTACTACCTTGATCGGGATCGTGACACTAGGTGGGGTTTAATGTTGGTCACCATTAAACAAGAAGCAAAATGAAGGAAAATGGATAATAAATGCAAATACCCAACTCAAGAAATGCAAATAATCTGAGTTTTCTAAGCTAGCTACTCATGGTTCCCACAAACCCAAGTTGTGGGTTTAGCCACTCATGGCTTGGGCAAACAAATAAACAATGAATAGAGAAGACATGGAAGATTTCTTACACAAGAAGATTTAAGAACAATGAAACCCATTTTACACTTAGAATCACATGCTTGAATAATGAAGCTAACCCACAAGTGAATCTAATCTCCAAATTTGAGTCTCCAGAGATAAACCCTCAAAATCTCTCTAAATTCAGTGTACAATATTGAATAATCTATAAAAGCTGCCCTAAAACTCTAAAATAAACTATTTATAATTTTTACAAAAAGGTCCTTAAAATAACTAAAAAATTTGGTCAGCGTCAACTATGGCACGCAGTTACGACTCTAGGGTGCCCTACAAGTCATAATCGAGCTTTCATGGTCAGCACTTGCCATTTTGGACTTTACTGCTGCGATCCGCCTTTATGAGTCGTAGTCTGGTGTATGACTCATAGTGCCTTCTCATAGTCCACACTTGCATTTCTTGGTCCAATTTTGAGCAACATTGTTGAATGTTACGAGGCCTCGCTTTACGAGTCGTAGAAGGGACTACGACTCGTACCTTGAGCTCGTATGACTGAACTTCAAATTTTCAGAATTGGTATGGCTGAAAAGTCGTATAGCTTGGGGTACAACTCATAGTGGCGTCCATAAGTCCTGAAAATCAGCAAAATCTACAATTGTTCAAGCCAACATTTATTTTCTGCAAAAACAAACACAAAAACACATAAAAATCATAAAAAGTCGCATTGAAAGCACACAAAATCTCAGGTTTTAGGCATCAAATGTGTTGCATTTTGACAGCACATCAACACCCACAACTTAGAATTGTTGCTTGTCCTCAAGCAATGACTCAATCCAGATAGATAATAAAGCAATACATAGCAATTAACTCAATGGCATATACCATACTCAAATTCAACTCAGGTACTCATAAAAGCTTTTTCAAAATAAGATCATGTAGCTAATAAGCAAACCACAACATATTGATACATTTAACAATCCAACTATGATAAGTTAAGGAGTATCAAAAATTCATACTTACTGAACAAGTCAAATGCTAACCATGCAATGTAAATGCCCTCACAGAAAAGAAGTCCCTTTTTAACAATCAATATGCTTTCAAAAGTTGATTAAGGGATTGTGCAAGCATACTCACTCTCACAAATGAGATTCATGCATGATGACCAATACCATAGGCTTTCCTATGTAATCATAACCCAGATTGTTGACCAATTGAATTAGGATCACTTTAGGACTTTATAGGCTTGCCGCGTAGGCTCATGGGGCTTTAGTATGGCATTTTGGAAAATTAGTGACTAAGGACCAACCTTGAACCATGCTTTTCAACACTTTAACCTTAATAACTAAACCATTCTCAACTTGTTCTCCCTTTTCTTCATTTTCAAGCTTTTGTGGGTATTTTCTCTTCATTTTCAGCTTGTGTCTTATTTTCAAACTCATTATGCTTTTTCAACTCAATTTAAAGCATATTTTTCTCCTTTTCTCTTACACGATACATGACTTTCTACTATTTCTTTTATTTCCAACTCATTATACCACAACATAGGTCGCCTTCAACTTATGCTTTTAGCCTGTGGTGAAGTACACAATATCCAATCCCCAAACCATGGCCACTTTTGGTAGCCACCCTCAACTTAGGTTTTTTGTCTCAATCAAGGTTCATAATGTTCAATGGTAGACCAGGACCAATATCTAGGTATTTCAGTAGATAAGGTTAGGCTAATGGTATTAAGAAAGAAAAAGGTACATGCAGGGCTCAAACATTTGGAGCAAAGGATAAACTCTTTCATTTGGTTGGTCATTTTTTAAGCAAATGTGGACTAAATCTAAGAACAAGGGCCTAAGATCCCTTCCTAATCCAAATAATCTCCAGTCCAACTGAAAGTAACAAGGCAAGTTTTGAATCAGTACACAATGCATGAATACAATAAAATTAGCTCACACACATATGGCATTGCACACATAGCCAACAAAGACTCATAGATCATACTTCAAGCATCAACTTGCCTTCACTTAATCAGAATAAACATTGCCAAACCATTCAAACATGCATGATTGCAAAATAAATAGTATTCAACAAAAATTTTCAAGGGTACCAATTTTTCAAAATATTTCATAACTCATCGAAACAATGTACATACCAAAAGTTTAACTACATGTACTACAAATATTATCTACAACTCCTAAAACATGCCGGTTCAACAGAAAATAAAATATCCACGAGGCAATATAACACAGGCAAGAAAACCCTGGGTTTTCAAAAATTGGGATGGTTATGGACTAAAAGCTACACAGACTTCACCCTAGTCCATAGCTACCCACACCCCACAAAAAAAAAAATGCACGTTTTCCATAATGTACAGTACAAAACAAAATAACTGTAAGGGTCAAAAAAATCAAACATATCATAGTGCCTAAGCACTGGTATCTAGCGGCCTCTAATCAGCGGCCTCTAATCAGCACCCTCTTGTGGGGTAATCTGTGCTACAGCCGCACTGGATGAGCCAATATGCAACACTCGATCACGCTTCTGGCCTCTCCTCAGCTCCTCTTTGTCTCTCGATATCCTTAAGGATAGACAAGCTCATCCTCCGCCACCTCCTGATCAACCTCGAAGGTCTTCTATCGCACCTTCTGCTCCATTGCATCATCCTCCTCGATAGGTCTATTTCTGGGAGCATGCGGTGGGGGATCCTCCGACTCAAACATATCAAATAGCAGCTCATCTGCTAGTGTAGGTTCAGGAACTGTAATCGATGCTACTAATGACGTGATCGAGTTAGACTTAAACTTTGTCAACTCATCACGAAAGGCTGACTGGTCTATTGGCCGGGCCTCGGCTAGTCTCTTCTATACTCGTACCTCGAAGGCATCGATGCAAGCATCCACTGTAGCAATACGTTGTTTAATTGTGGGTGTGGCAAATGCCTTGTCTCGAGCCTCCGACTCCTTAACAGTCTGTCGAACCTAAGGCCTAATTTGCTGCATAAGCTAAGACACCTAAGCCTCAGCTAGTTATAATCTCCCCACCATAGCCTGAAAAGCAACAACAACCATAATATCTGCGGAAGGAATCTGTGATGTACATGACTCTGGTGTAGGTGCAGCTATAGTGGGACCCATCTCAATGTCGATTGTTGTAGGCTGTTGTGGTCCCTCATCAGCAGTAGCAGCTGGAGCAGTAGTGGCAGTAGCCGTTGAACCTTCAGCCTGTGGCTCAAGCATGAATGTCTTGGCCATGGGAGGCTATGCCCGCTAAAGCGCCACGGGGTTCTCAATAGTCTTTATTAGTCTAGGCTCAATAGTGTGGAGGGCCACGACCATGGTATCAATCCGAAGCGATACCTCTACCTTTCGCCTCCATGAAAAGTCGATAGATCAGTACTGGGAATAGCATACACGTGGTCCTCCTAAGTACCGACTTACGTATCTGCTCTACTATAAGTCATGCCCAATCAATGTCGTAGCCAGCTAAGATGTTGGCTACCAGAATAGCTTGTTCCAATATAAAAACACTATTCGTTAAAGTGGATTAGATGCGAGACCTAGGCTCTAAATGTGTCATGACTCATGTAAGCTCTAGGCCACACTCAGCGATTTGACTAGCAACCCATCTCGAAAGCTCAGTTCTCTGGTCCTCATTCTTGGCAATAACAGCTTGTCTAATCTGCCTAATCTATCGATCAAACTCAACTGTAGATTGTGGTGCTCTATATGTGGGACCAAACTGTATTTTGTGGTTCATCTCCTTGGATATGTCAACCTAGCCAACTTTACTCGCAATCTGGGCTGCTCGAGAGGTTTCTTCCACGTAGGAAGACCCTAAAGAACTATCGCTGCATAAGCTGCATAAAATTCCCGTACTATGAGCGGGGAGTACTTGCCCATCTTATCAGTCAACCATCTGAAACCATGTCATCTCATGTCATCCTCTAATCCAGGGACATGGCTAAGTCTTGTGTCAATCAACTGGGGCTCCTTATAAAATGATCGAACTGGCTTCCCTTTCCCCTTTGGCTCTAAACCCTCATCATATGTCCGCTTCATCCCCTGTATACCCCATCGATGATACTGAGGATCCATAGGAGAGATCGATGGGGCAATCAAGGACTAGGCATCTCGTATGTCCTGCGGTGCCTCCTCTGAATCAGACTCACGTGTGTGAGGGAGTCATCGGTGGCATGCTACTATCAGACCCATCACCATGTCCCTCCTCATCAAATTGAGTGGTACCAACTTCCTGCCCCTGGGTATGAGCAGCTTATGCAGCAGCAACCCTGGTCTGAGGCACCTATGCCTCTGGGTCAATATAGGCATTGTGGACCTCGTTAGATCCACCTGGACCCTCATTATCAGACTCTTCGTACACAAGTCTTGTATTAAAAGAAATGATTGTTGCACATCTATTTTTGGGGGCCATGGTATTTGAACACAAAAAAGCATCATTAGCCCCAAAACACTCAACGAAGAAAAGCAGAATACAGGAAAAAAACAAAGAACAATGTACAGGATTGTCACACCCCATGCCCCATTAGGGTGGACTGGCACCCGTTGCCGATAAGGCCCGGGAGAAAACCAACTTGTACTATACGTTTACTATGCATGTCACATAGGGTTTGTACCTCTAGCATGCCTTAAAATAGATAAACCGTGATAAT
>JAPFFP010102351.1:0-19567 GCA_026153255.1 Solanum medicagineum | reverse complement strand
TCTCTCTCTCTCTCTCTCTCTCTCTCTCTCTCTCTCTCTCTCTCTCTCTCTCTCTCTCTCTCTCTCTCTTGACTCTTGTTGATTATGATATTAAAGATGTCCCTTTGCCCGGTTTTCCCTATTTGCTATCTCTTGTTGTATTTTATTGCTTCTACGACCAAGGGTATGTAATGATGTGCTAAGAGGCTTGCTTGGGGTCCCTTCTGGTTCCCCTTGCGCCGTGTTACGTCTAGGCTATAGGCTTGGGTCGTGACATTATATATATATAAAATTCAATAAAGAAGTTGAATCCAATTTGGAATTGGATAAGAAAAAAATATATATTTTAGAACTATGTGTAGTATATATTATTTCATACTTTATGGATATTTTTATTTTCTTACGACAATTCCTTTTGCAGGGAGTAAGTATTTTTGCTTATGATCAAATTATCAATTTTGGAGTAAAGATCCTTCAATTTAAGTTCTCAAACGAGGCTAAATACAAACAATGTTAAGATTGTGATATTTCATTCAGGAATAATACATGAATATGAAGTAAAAAGTTAATATATATACTTGATTAAACTTTTTGCCATTCATTAAAATACTGTTTTCACTATTTTTCTTAATTTATTATTTTATCTTTTATTGATTTAGTTTCGAGATTTACTTTTGGATTATATTTTCTTTATATTTAGAATTCATTCTTGATTTAGGTTTATTCTATATAAATAATTGTCTATACTGTGAAGGAAAAAGAAAAAATTATTATTATTTTTTCAATATTTAAGATTTTGAAATTAACTAAAATTTTGATTATCAAATATGTATACTATATTAAAAGCATGAAGACCCTTAGAAATATTGTTCGAACTTTTTGCCTTCACTAAGAGACTCCTCTTTAGACAAAATCATATTTTCAATATTTTTCTTTAAATTCATATTTAATTATATTTATAATATTTACTTTTGAAATATATGATGATAAATGATAAAATAAGGACTTCTAGCCGTGGAGAAACTCCTAAATCTTTCTTATTTAATAGACTTCTACTTTTTATTTATTTGAATAAAAAGAT
This sequence comes from Solanum medicagineum, assembly GCA_026153255.1. Lineage (NCBI taxonomy): Eukaryota > Viridiplantae > Streptophyta > Magnoliopsida > Solanales > Solanaceae > Solanum > Solanum medicagineum. The sequence continues at coordinate 18,507 of JAPFFP010102351.1, read as the reverse complement.
GCTCTACAACCGCTAAAGAAAATTCCAATTTACCATGATATATAAGATTTTATAAATAATTAATTTATCAAAATTACTTTTGTAGTGAATTATTATTATATTTATAATATTGACTTTTCAAATATATGAAAATAAATGATAAAATAAGGACTTCTAGTCGTTGAAAAACTGCTAAATCTTTTTATTTAATAGATTTCTACTTCTTACTTATTTAAATGAAAAAATGCTCTACAGCCGCTAAAGAAAATTCTAATTTACTATGATATATAAGATCTTTATAAATAGTTAATTTATCAAAATTACCTTTTTAGTGAATTATTATCTTTTCATAAGTTCATAACTAAATTTAATTTTTTTGTGTAATGTTTATTACCAGATGAGGTAGACGCTTTGGTCACGTGCAAAGCGCGTACAACAAGACTAATAGAACCAAGTAGAGAAACATATGAGTTAATATATCTCCAATCCATATAAACAACACAAAAGAATGAAAAAAAATAAGAACTTAAAAAAAACAACAAAGCTAAAAAGATAGATTAAAGTTTGAAAGAAAAGACGGGAGGCAGAAGAGGAGTTTCAAAAGTTGATGCGGAGGAAAATAAGTAATACAAAAGTAGTAGATATATTAGGATAAAATAAAGAAAAAAAGAATAAATTAGAATTATTTAAATTTAAGGGCATTATTGAAAAAAAAAGAGAATCACGAGATACCACCAAATTGGTGGTTTCAAAAAGTGAGATTTTTCATGGTTATACAACCATGGAACTGTCCCGACCCAAGCCTAGGGCCTAGACGTGACATGATTAATGGGAACCGGAAGGGACCCCAAGCAAGCTTCTTAACATATCATTTACACATCCTTGATCGTGGAAGCAATTAAACAACAACAAGAGAGTATAAAAAGGGATAAAGGGACTAAGGGGAAGTCTTAGATAACCATAAACAATCAAGAGTCAAGAGCATAGTATAATTACATCACTTGTCTAATAACACATCTAAACATAGAACGTGCGGGGGCCAAGATATTTTTCCGGGCTCTCTCTCATAGTATCAAGAGTTTAACATAAAGGAATAACATAAGCAAGAGTAGCATAGCCAATGTCCCAAAACTTGAGGACTCACTAAAGCTTATATTCAATATACCACAACTAGCCACGTGGAGGATGATCATGAGGAGCTCTGGTTCCTACATGGTAACATCATGTAGGCATAGAGTATGCGTTAGTACGTTTGAATGTACTAAGTATGTAGGATACAGTGCAATAAGAGATAGGCAACATAGTCAAAATGCATAAACATAAGCAATGGGTAGTATAATAACAATATAACATGCATGATCAATGCTTGAAGTAAAACATGCTTGTAAATCATAAAGCTTGCAAATATAGTTACATGCATAGGAAAAGATCATACCACATAGTTCAAGCATACCATTACTTAATCTCCAAGGCATACCACCCCCTTGGAAGGTGATTGAGGTACATACCCCTCAATGTGGCAATACGGACATACCACTCGCCGACAAGGTGATTGAGACCTGGCACCCTCTTAACAAGGTGATCAACCCCTCAACAAGGTGATCGAGGCATCATACCCCCTCGACAAGGCGATTGAGACTTGATACCCTCTCAACAAGGTGATTGAGGCTTGACACCCCTTTAACAAGGTGATCCAGGCATGATACCCACTTGACAAAGTGATTGAGACTTGACACCCTCTCAAAAAGGTGATTGAGCTTGACACCGCCTCAACAAGGTGATCGAGGCATGATACCCCTTCAGAAAGGCGATTGAGGCATGACATCCCCTCAACAAGGTGATTGAGACATGACATCCTCTCAACAAGGTGATTGAGGCATGTCAGCCCCTCAACAAGGTGAGACCAACTTGTAACACCATAGAAAATTTTCATGGATTCAACGCGTATATACATTCCTTTCATTATCATAAAGTCACTTGACTCATAAGCCATTCAATAGATCATCAATAACTCAAGAATTCATAATCGGACATTTTATCAAACACTTGGTGGATGTGTAATGCTAGTTCAAAATCATGCAGTTCAAGAGTAAAATCATGTGAGAAAACTTAATGTAAATCAACCCACCAATACTTGGTAATACCCTCATGCAAGATTCATTGAAACCCTTCATCAAATCTCATAATAGATCATAGATCAAAACATGCTTAAACAGTCAACATTTTATGAAACCCCAACATAGTTTATAGTCAAATTCATAATAAGAGATACCCATAGATAATTCAACTTGAAAACATGCAATTTACATAAAAAGGAAGGTTGGGCACTATGGGTGGAAGGACCTAATGGTTGAAACCCACATACCTCAAACTTGGGGATTTCCTTGATGAAGAATTAAATAAGAACTTGAAGCTTGAAGGAACTTTTGAGATCCGAAATGAATTTGGGATACTTAAATGTGGATGAAATATTTGGCTAAATGTTAGAGAGGGTTTTGGGGAATGTTTTGAATGATATGGGATTGAAAAATGACTAAGTATATGTGTTTTTACACATAGGAAGGCTTAGGCCCAAGACCCCAAGGCCTTGGACCAAAATTAAAAAACTGGCCACAAATACACTGGTCTGCGCCGTGGCCGTGTCGCGCCAAGGTAGCAGACCCTTACTGTTTTGTGCAAATTTGAAAAAATAAAATTTTGCTAAGGTTGCTCTAAAATCAGGGTTATACCCATTTCCAACTCAATGTTGCCCCCTGATCAAAAATAAGAAGTCGAATTTTCGATATTACATACGAATTTTGATATGAGGAAATTATGAATATGGGCAATTTCGAGGTACATTTTCAGACACTTTTTGGGGCGTTTCAGGAACCAAGGAACCAAACTATACCATACCATATAATTAATGAAACAGTCAAAATAAACATGATTTTCTTACTAATCACACTATACCATACCACCAAAAACCACCATCAAACAAGCTCTTAACGACAAAAATGTTCTCAATCTAAGAGATTTTAAAGGACGGTGACAATAAATTTCTATTAAAAAAAAGATGAAAATTGATCAAGGCAAGTCAAGTTCTCAAAAGAATTTCTCCTTGGAGAAATTTGAGAGGAGGGTGACAAAAAATTTTTAATTAAAAAAAGATGACAATTTGATCAAGTGTCACGACCCGGTCCCGGTCATGGTAGCGCCTGTTATATCCCACCTACAGGCAAGTCAAATACATAACTCCAGGGTACCTTCCTAACTCTCTAGTCATGATCATAACCAATATGACAATACAAATAACCGCAACCTACCCAGAATCTGAAAGTCAAATGTACAGAGCTACAATAGACACAAATACATATCCATTTATATGTATATATCTACTAATAACCATAATAATATACAAAACCAAGAAGTGCTCCTAAAAATACATATCGCTACTGTACAAGGCTAATGTCTGAAAATAAAAGACGACCATAAAAGAACGAGACTGCGAATTATCTGAAGCTATCGGTGCTCGCCAATAGTCTCTTTAGAGGTCTCGAAACCCCCAAAAGTCAATGCCCACGGCTAGAACGTGGACCTGCACCATAGGAAGATGTAGAAAGTAGGGGGTGAGTGTTATGACCCGAAATCCGAGTGTGATGACACTCATCTAACCCACCAAGGCGAATCAAGACAAAACCCAAACAACTTTACAATAAAGATAAAAATGGAAGATAACAATTTAATAATATAGATAAGCAGAAGATAACTAACTACTATTATCCCAAGGACTGGTGCCATATGTACAAGCCTCTAAATATAGATTACTCAAATGAAATACAAGTCATAATGTCTAGTCCCCAAGACATAGTCCTGCTGAAGACATAGGCAGCTACCTCGCAAGAAATCCAGAAGCTAGATCCAACAAGAAAGAAGTCTAGTGGGATGGCCCGGGCTCACAATCTACAAAAATGTAGCAAGGGGTGAGCACCAGACCACGGGGTACTCAGCAAATGGAACTAACCTAAAGTAAAGAAATGAAGAACTCAAGTAACTCCTTAAATCCCAACTACAATCTGCTGAACTACAACCCTGCACTCAGAAAAGTCCCAGCACAACATAATATACAAATCACAATAAAATAGGCATACTTATCTTCTAGCATAGTATCTCAATGCACCAGTATATAAATAGATCCAACACTTACAACAAGACCAGGGGGTATAATAAGTGCACAATCTCATAAATAATATACAACTACATCAATCGGATAAGATATGAGATGAAGTGAATGTCATGATATATATGTGTGTGTGTGTGTGTGTGTATATATATATATATATACACACACACACACCACTCAGCCGGAACCCATGGGGGGCCACATGGACCATGTATCCGTTGGAACCATTTCCCTTCGGCAATAACTTTTATATCTAGCTGAAACCATTTTCGTTCGGTTTTTTATTTCTTTTCTTCCTTTTCTTTTCCACTAGCCAGAACCATTTGCTTTTGGCTTTTCATTTTTTTTCTTTTTCACTAGCCGAAACAATTTTCCGTTGGCTTTTCATCATCAATAGATCATCAAGCATACATATTATAATGACACATTAATCATGTTTAAGGAAATAGAGTATGCAAGATGTCTGTAAGACATGGCCCCACATGTGCATATATTGTCCGCTCTAGCCCCAAAGGGCCGCACGGTTTTGTTCTTCCCAGGCAAGCCCAGGAAAACACATATGCACATGTAAGGTTCCAAACTCAACATATAGCCCCAAAACTCCCCCTCTTTTTTCGATGTGGGATTCGCCTAAGTGAGCTACAGGCGTTACGTATCGCCGTCCCTGCACTCACCCCCTGCAGGGACTCAGCGTCCTCGCTGAGGTTTGCCCCACCACCGTACTAGCAAAGAGTCGGCTCTTATACCATCTGTAAGACATGGCCCCACACGTGCATATATTGTCCGCTCTAGCCCCACAGAGCCGCACGATTTTGTTCTTCCCAGATGCACATGTAAGATTCCAAACTCAACATATAGCCCAGAAACTCCCCCTCTTTTTCTGACGTGGAATTCGCCTAAGTGAGCTACAGGCGTATCGCCGTCCCTGCAATCACCCCCCGTAGGGACTCTGTATCCTCTCTGATACTATCTGTAAGACATGGCTCCACATATGCATATATTATCCGCTCTAGCCCCACAGGCCCGCACGATTTTGTTCTTCCCAGGCAAGCCCGGGAAAATGCGTATGCACATGTAAAATTCCAAACTCAACATAAAGCCCAGAAACTCCCCCTCTATTTCTGATGTAGGATTCGCCTAAGTGAGCTACAGGCGTTACGTATCGCCGTCCCTGCACTTGGGTCGTGATAATGTCCATATGCATCATGTATATCAATAATAGAAATCAAATAATTCTCAAGTGTCTCAATATCACCACTGGATCAATGTGCAATCATGCCACAATATACGCACCATCTCACTATCAATAACAACAGATCATAAGATCACATAGGGTACAAATGCACATTTAATTTATAGTCAATATATTACCATAAGGGCAATCATTCACTCCGAAATATTAGGATCAAACCTACGATGGCACAATTCCACCCCTAAAATAATCAAATCCATGCACACAGGAGCATACAAGGTTCATACATACTTAACAAAAAGGTTAGCAGTCTACTTGCCTCAAATAAAGTCTCAAAATCAAGAAGAAATTACTGCTTTCCCCCTTCTACGGTACTCCAAATCACTATAATTTATTGAAATATGACATCACAATCACATAACGAATCTAATGACACTAAATCAATTAAGAGGAGAGAAAGGGTAAAATGGTAAAAAATCTCATGCCGATAAAACTCATCAGAATCTGGAAATTTTTACATCAAAACTTCTCCGTGTAAGAAGGATTCCAATAGTGAAAACCAATTTGAAAAGGAGATAGAATGAGGGAGAAATCATCAATCAAAGTCCCAAACCCCCCCAAATTTTCACCATTAAAATCCCAAAATTAGAAGTTAAAATCACAAATTAATTAATGTGAATCAATGAAATAGGTTGGAAAATGGTTACCCAATCACTTTGCATTGAAAACCACGAAATCTCTCTCTCAAATGAAGCTTGGAAGTGTAAAAATAGTGAAAATAGGTTTTAAAATGTGTTTCTAATGAAACTGGCACTGTTAAGGAACTAAATACACTCTACTAGCATGGAGGAGAACCAAGTTCACCTCCACGAACACAGAGGCCTGGATTGCGAACACGGAGACAAACAGTTTCACTCCATTAACGCAGAGAGCAAGAGGGGGTTGCACTAGAAACTTGCACCAGCAATGCACAACTAAAATCAAAACTCGAAATGGGCACTCGAAACTCATCAGAAATCAGAATTTCACAAACCAAAAATGTATCCATACCAGAAACAACGATCTGGATTCAACGAAATCATCAAAAATTGATTCAGCGGCTTCCACGACACATTTACCAATGCAAGTCACATAAACTAGTTTAAAATTCAAAATACCAAAATATTCATGGAAGCTCTAAAAATGTATCAATAATAGAAATCAAATAAGCACCATCTCACTATCAATAACAACCGATTCACAAGATCACATAGGGTATGAATCCATAATAACTTAATGAGTTAATATATTACCATAAGGGCAATCATTCACTCTGAAATATTTTGATCGAACCTACGATGGCACAATTCTACCCCTAAAATAATCAAATCCATGCACATAGGAGAATACAAAGTTCATACATACTTAACAAAAGGTTAGCAGTCCACTTACCTCAACTAAAGTCCCAAAATCAAGAAGAAATTGCTGATTTCTCCCCCTTCTACGGTACTCCAAATCACCACAGTCTATTCAAATATGACATCACAATCACATAACGAATCTAATGATACTAAAATCAATTAATTTGGAGAAAAAGGGTAAAGTGGTAAAAAACCTCATGCCAAGAAGATTATCAGAATCTGGAAATTTTTACATTGCGTAATAAGGATTCCAACGGTGAAAACCAATTCGAAAATGAGCTAGGATGAGGGAGAAATCATCAATCAAAGTTTAGGAATCAAAGTCCCAAACCCCCCAAATTTCCACAATTTAAATCCCAAAATTAGAAGTTAAAATAAAAAATTAATCAGTGTAAATCAATGAAATAGGTTGGAAAATAGTTACCCAATCACTTTGCCTTGAAAACCCACGATATCTCTCTCTCAAACGAATCTTGGAAGTGTGAAAATAGGTTTTAAAATGTGTTTTTAATGTCTGACACTGTTTAGCGACTAAATACACTCTGCAAGTGTGGATAAGAACCAAGTCCACCTCCAAGAACGCAGAGGCCTAGACCGCAAACACAGAGAAGAGCCAGGTTCACCTCCTTGAACACGGAGAGCAAGAGGGGATTGCACCAGAAACTTGCACCAGCAATGCACAACTAAAATCAAAACTCGAAATGGGCACTTGAAACTCATTCAAAATAAGAATTTCACAAACCAAATATGAATCCATAACAACAATAGTGATCCGAGCTCAACAAAATCATCAAAAATTGATTTAGAGGCTTCCACCATACATTTACCAACGCAAGTCAAATAAATTAGTTTAAAACTAAAAATACCAAAATATTCATGGAAGCTCTAAAAATTATAACGAAGCCATTTTTCTTGCGTTAGTTTCACTATCCAGGACCATTGGAACTGAAAAAATTTCGATACGAGCCCCCAAATTGTGAATATTGACCATAGTTAAACCTATGCTTCAGAATGAACTGAAAATGCAACTTTGAGTCTAAAATCTCTATTTTAACTCCAAATTGAGTTCTGCAAGTTCTCCTATACTAGATTTGGCATTCCGAAGCTAATAGAATTAACGGAATTGAATTTCAATGCACAGAAGTCGAAATGACTTTGGAACTCGAAATTTCCAACTTAAAGCCTTGTAAAAACTCTATCTTTTGGGAAAACTCAAACTTTTTGCAATATTTTCAAATTTCGACTCTTAGACGTAATAAAAAATGATCCAAGGTAACTTTTAGGAGGGGAAAATGGTAATTTAATCGAAAAAGCTGAAAATAACTTTTAGGGTTATTACATCATTCACCACTAAAACCATGTTCATCCTCGAACATAAGGCAAGGAGTGGGGCCTCAGAAGAAGTAACCAAGAGTCCATCATACAATTATCAAGACCATTAATCGCTTCCAAGTGATCTCATTCCCGAGAGTTATAACATAAAAAAGTACCATCAAGAATAAGACTTATGAGCGAACATGAAATTCTGCCCTCCAAGAGTAACTGCTAAATAGTAAAATAGCCAAGGAACCAAACTTGACAACGCCTTCATACCACACTACACACATCAAAACAATCTTCCACCTGCGCATCCACGAGGCAACTGAGATCCCTTTTTGGTGAAGTACAATAGTGAATTTGAACAAATTATAGCTAATTGTACTATACAAACCATCTCCCTCATTTGAATTTCCATTCTCTTAACATAATCCTCCTTGAACTCAAGCTACACAATTCTACTGCTCGGATAATGCATATGCATAAGAGAAAAATTCAATTTGTTTAACTCAAAGGAGGTAACGACCGCAAAAGGCAACCAGTAAAAGATACTCCCAAGCCATAAACCCTCAATTAGTACAACCCAAATGCTGGAAGGGTAGCTAGAATGAGGTCCTCAAACAACAAGAATACATAAAACTATTAGAAACCATAAGTTTTCATGAGCTCACAATCTCTTTCATTAGGAATCGCCCTCATCAACCTTCAACTCTTTTGGTAAAGGAAAACCTCAACATCCACACTCCAACACTCGCACCCTCATGCCAAACCCAAGAAATTCTTGATCACCCTATGAATTCTATTTACCATAAGCATACAACCTTTACTTACCACTAAGCATCAACATAACCCATCATGATAGTTTATGTTAACTTCTATCGATAAAGTAGTATCCATATCCAATCCAACATGATCGATTACACCCATAAAATCATAAATCCCTTCTGCAATGCTCCAATGAGTAACCTATTATGATTGAATGATCCAACCTAAGATGAAACACAAAATTTTTCACATATCACTGTTTTCATTCAATCCACACCAAACTTTTTGAAAAGGAGTCAATAATCTTTCATAACTCGATGGTGAGTCAGCCCGCCCCACATTATCACATAAACTCAAAGCAAAAATCCATACAATTTACAACTCTGAACCATAGATCGGTACATAATGTCTAATATCATTCACTTGTCTTAACTTGTACTTGTCATCAATGCTATAAGGATGTCTGAATGCTTAACCCATACTCATGGCCCAATTCTAAATGCTCAAATTATTTGATTCCCAAAGCTAATGTACTTTCTTCTAACCCATGTATTGTCATTATTTCTTAAAAAACTCCACAACAGAATGCCTTTTGTTTAACACCAACTTCTCATATTCAACTTCTTTACGTTCTTTCACCATCAAAAGTAGTGGAGTCTATAATCGAAGCCATGCTCAAACCCCTTCAAAATTCTCAATAGCCAATGTAACCAATCACCTCATTACCCGACTAATCCATAACTTGACAAAATTAACTAATGAATACTTACCATGAAATCTTGGATCCTAATTCGTATGTTGCAACTGATTTCTTTCCTAATTATTATTTAATACATGCCTTGAAGATATCAAGAGATTGCATATCCTAGTTTTTCATCAATCGCTTCCTCATATATCTCATCATGCCCATCATTAGTAATCCAAGTCGTACTAATCACTGAACCAAAAGCCATAAAGAAACTTATTCTTACACTTGAGCTAACCTTCGTAGACTTCTTCTCTCTCACATCTTACCCAACATGTTCTTAACTCCAATGATGCAACTGTGAAACCATATGCTGAATGAGGTAACAAAACCATTCCCCACTATAAAATTGAACTCATAGTTGATATGGCAACCCAATCCAAGTCATACAAGCCAAGTTCAATGAATCAACCAGTTATCCACATGCACTTCCTTACTATCATTTCCATTCACATTCATACAAGTAAACTCGTCGAAACCTTATTAGTCCATATGCTTGCTATCTCAATATCAACTCGCTCCTCTTGGCTTATAATGAAGTCGCTAGTTCCCATATAGGTCTTTAGAAGAAAATCCACACTTAAACATATTGATACCCATTACAAGATTCACCTCTATGCTTTCCTTATGATCGTTTCCAACCCCAAGCATCCATAGTAACAATCACTTAGTTCTCCTCAAATATGACGATAATGCCAAACTTCGCCACCTGAGTAAGTGTCACAATTGATAACTCCTTAGTAGCTAGTATCTGCATTCAAAGATAAATGATCCTATCCTTGTATAATACCAGTACCACATCGAAAGTCTCACCAGATTCACCACTAAAATGGTTTATACTCTCCAAGATGTTTGTGTTTGAATAGTCCACATTCTGTCTCATTGAATAACTATCATAAATAATTGAATTGGTTTCATATCTCACTAAGGAACATACCTTCTCCCATAGAATTGATGGGTAGTAGAAGCAGCATATCCCATAACCCTAGACAAATAGACAGACACCGCCACAACAATTGTATCATAGTCATTCATCCTACATATCCACTCCAAGAAGACTTAGTAGAGGTCTTGATTTCAATGAACACAATGTCATTCTCTGCCCATACTAAGAAACCCTCATCTGACAACTTAATAACTATAACCCCATAATTATTGCACAAATAACATAATTATTCTTCTAACTGCTATGCCATGTTTACGAATCGCCCTAAATATTTAGTAGATGAGGAAGGTACCATCCTCGACGCCAAAATTTGTAACTTAACCAATCCATTGGCCAATTTTTGAACATATCTAGCCAAGGGCCACTCCTTGACCCGCATAGCTATAAGACTAATTGTCGTGACTTGAATAATTCTATGTTTTAATGTATTGCATAGGATGAATTAGTACCAAATGAGGCATTGAGGTAGGGTTCTGTAAGGGAACATTAGAAGCAACCCTTTGCCCCATTAACTATGTGCCACCATAAGAGCCCTTGTAGGATAAGCTAGTGGGTCCAATGTAGGCCACTTTTGATAGATGATGATGCATGTAATATGACGGAATTCCACCCAACAAGTGGTCTCCCCATTATATTAGATCACATGTAGTAGCCAACATGGTCTTATATGTCGGTTATGGTTCAATCCCATAAATTATGGTATTAATATCTTTATTCCATCACATGTGTCTTATTTATGCATTAATTGTACTTCACATTTGAACATTACTCCTTGTGCATGTTCAAACTCATAAATGATGATTTTTGCTTCCTATGCATTGATGTCTTTAATTTATAAATGATGACATTATAATTTCATACTTGCATTTCATCTCACATACTTAGTATTGATGTCACCATGTATGGGTCGATGCTCCCCCTCCTCTGGCTCGTGGCTAGTATTAACATTGAAGACTAGTGCTTGTGGTGAGCCCTTAGTTCGGGACTCCATCTATTTTCTTTCATGCTATGTGCTATTTAGATGTATATTTTTGGCTTTTTAAGAACTAAAGGCTTTTACTTTCTAATTTATCTTAGTATCTTTTCTATTTCAAGGAAATCAAAAGTGTGCACCAGTTCTCATCAACTTATGTTTAAAAGGCATGCTTTTGGATGATGATGTATATTTTGGGATATTTTTATATATTTAAAATGATTTTCCTTAGTCCCTTTCCTGTTTATTCCTGCATAATGAATGTGTTTACCTTTGAATGTTTGATGTGCTAAGATGAATTGGATGAAGTGTGATATGTTGTCAAAATACATCACACTTAGTACCTAAAACAAGGGATTTTATATGTTCTCAATGCGACTTTTTAGGATTTTTATGTGTGTTGTGTTTCTTTTTGCAGAAAATATAAGTTGGATAAATCTTGGGGTAAAGTAGTAGTTTTTGTTGAATTTAAGGACCAATGAGACCCACTACGAGTTGTAGGCCAAGGTACGAGTCGTAGATGATGACCGATTCTAAAATCAAAATCTGAGAATAGTCCTCACAACGACTCATAGAAGAGGACCTCGTAGTGATTAACAATGTTGATTTCATTTGGACCAAGAAATATAAGGTTGGACTATGAGAAGGAACTATGAGGTATAGACCAGACAACGACTCGTAGTTTGGATCGTAGCAGTCAAGTCAAAAATGCCAAGTGCAGACTACAAAATCCCGACTACGACTCGTAGGTCACCCTACGAGTCGTACCTACGAGCCGTAACTGTTGCCGACCAGATTTTCTAATTTATTTTAAAGACTTTTTTGTAAATAGTATAAGTTAGGATTTTTAGAAGGAGAATCAGATTGTGTAGAAATAATAGAATATTTTCTAGAGAGAATCTTTTAGGGTTCTAGAGTAGACAACTAGGGTTTCATTTGGAAGACCCAATTTGGGGATTGGAATCACTTATAATTCAACTCCATTATTCAAGCTTGTGAATCCAAAATCAAGGTGGTTTATTGTTCTTCATTTTCCTTGGTAATTTCTCAACTATGTCTATTTTATTCATTGTTTGTGTTTTTGCCCATGCTATGAGTAGCTAAACCCCTATAACTTGGGGTTTTGGGAACCATGAGTAGCTAGCTTGAAATAACCAAATTATTTGCATTTCTTTAGTTGGATATTTGCATGTATTATCCATTTTCCTTCGGATTGCTTGTTGTTTGATGGTGGGAAACATCAAACTTGCTTATTGTCATGATCCCGACCGAGGTAGCGATGAACAGGAAAAGGAAATAGGTGACAGGATTTGATTGATGTGTTCTCGTCTAATTAACCAAACCTCACCAAAGAGAGGTGACTGGGACAATAGGTAACGATTAATTTGTCACACCATAGTAGCCAACCAAGCACTATGGTGAAATTCAACCTTCACCTTTACAAAAAGGCTAGAAGAACCCAAGTTATTGTCCTGCATGCAATGTCCTAATTGAAGTTATGTTATCTAAGGTATTTGAGTTAGTGAATCATGGGGAACACAACTCCCAAGTTGCTTCTCAAATTGATTGTCTTTTTATGATTGTTAGTAGAGTTTTTATAGTTGTTTCACTCCAATTTGTAGAAATCCCCCTCCCTCTTTAGAGAATATAGTTGATTGATGCTTGAATTTATTGTTGGTGAATCAATGTGGTTAACCCTATATTCCCTGTGAATTTGACCCTAGTCTTTAGTTGGGTTTATACTTAATAGCGATCGCTTTACTGTTGAAGCGTGAACATCAAATTTATGGTGCCATTACCCGAGAATAAACTAGGTTTTGACTTGGTTTCACCAATAGTTAGTTCAAGTGTTAATTTCCAAATTCTCTTGTATTTTACTTTTTTTTTTGTTAGCTTCTTATGTACAGAAATATTGTGGTGGTCTCACCCTTACTTCGGCCAAATAACTTCCAACAAGTATTAAGCAATGGCCGGAGAACAACTCATCATCACAAGTGATCTACTTGAATCACTACGAATTCTGTGGTCAGCCATATGAAGATCCTCGTTCCCTTCTGCAAAAGTTGGCACAAATATGTAGAGAGATTATGGGAACACGACATCCAACTTTGGACGTCGTAGCTCTTCAGATCTTTCTATTGACTCTCAGATTCAATGCGACAGAGTGGTGGTTCATACTTCCCCAAGATGTTTGAACTAACTGGGTAGAGGTGTAAAGAGGTTTCTTAAGCAATTTCCATGTTTGACTTGACAAGCACCGACTGCAGAACCCAATCGTCAACTTTCAATTACTTATAGGCGATTCATTAAGTGCAACATGGGAAAGATATAGAGAAAGTTTGGGGAGGATTCAAAATCTTGGTCTGTCAGATGATGAAATAGTGGCCAGCTTCTACCGAGCACTAAATTCCAAACAACAAGCTCAGGAAGATGTTTTAGTTGGAGGGATTATTGGTCATTCTTGAGAAAGCCATTTACTGAAGTCACTGAGTACATGGATAAATTCTCTGCTATCTATCAAGTGTACCATCCACTTCAAGAGCAACTAGTAGCACACACTAGCTTGTCCGGGGAAAGCTCTAGCCATGAATTAAAGAGTAGTGCAAACATTCGGTTCAAGTTACCACAATAACAGTGCACTATGGATGAATCTTCTATGATTGAGAGTATGTTTGAGAAGCTGATCAAGAGAACAGATACACAGGAGGATATGTTGCGGGAGATTAAGTTCAATATCATCAATGTGAACTATAAGGTGGACCAACTGACGAGTTCAACCATGTATCCACACAACTAGAGCATATACAAAGTGATAGAAGGAGAGTACCAGGAGCTGGTGATAAGAGATCATCAAGTATTGAGGAAGTCTTACTACTCAAGATGACTAACTCGTGCCACGACATTAAACAAGACGCTTCTTGGGAGGCAACCTAAGTAATTTTCATGTGTTTGGCTTATTTTGAGTTTATTTTGATTGTGTGAATTTCTAGGTAGTAAATTTGATTGCAGTTTGTTTTTTCTCTTTTAAGACATTGAATCTGTTGTATGTTTGGATAATGGTATATTTAGAGATCACGATTTGTAGGTATTGAACAAGTGCAGAAAGTTTGAAGAAAATAGCTTGGGAAGTAGCCTCTACAACCAGGCCTACAAGCTGTAGTGAGCACTACGACTCGTAGTCATGCTTCATAGAGGGTAACAGTGATGATTTAAAATTGGCACTCCCACTACGAGCCAAGTTTATGACCCATAGTCCAAGCTATGAGTCGTAAATGAGGTTCGTAGTGCCCAGGTATGTTTCTAAAATTTTTCTAAGTCTTAAATGGTCTATGAGACCAAGACCTATGGGTTGTAGTTAGGCCTACGACCTGTAGTTGGAGTCTCGTAAACCCGACTCTGTGATTTTAAAAGTCATCCCGGTGGGGGTATTTTAAATGTAAAAACTCATTTTGACCCTTAAATCCCCCATTTTAAGCACTAATACTCCTCAAATTATTCCTAAATACTTTTCCCACTATTCCAATCAATTTCCCGATGTACCTACACAATTTTCCGATGACTTTTTTGATGAGCATAAGAAAGCTACGATTTAGGTCTCCTCTTCTTCTCATTTTGTTCATTTTATCATCATTTTCTATTGAGGTATGCTCCTTGGTTAAAATTCACACACAAACTATGGTGTCTTTTGAACTTCTTGAATGATTGTGTGATTGAAATTCATATTAAGAATACTCATGGGAAAATGTGTGCATGTGAATGAAAACTAGGGTTTTATCGATTAGAATCCCTGAGATTGACCCTAATTGTGAAATTTCCGTTGTTGCTTGGTTGTGATAATCATATTTTGCCATGTATTTCTAATTACATGTTTGGAATGAGCGTGTGATGGTTTGTTAATTGACTAAGTCATGGTGGTATGAAATTTGTGCCTTGGGTATGTCTATCATATTGAAAAATGGTGGTTTGAGTGATTATGCATATGCTTGTAGATCCAATCCCATTAAAACTCATGTTTGGTGAAAGTGATTTTGCGATATATTCTGGGATTGACCATTTTTGGATTCTTGACTGTGTTGGGGAATTCATATTTGATTGTTTATTATGGGGAAGAATTTTGGGTTTGTTTCTTGGTTGGAATATCATGCTTGGGTAATGGATTTGTTTTTATGCCGAATATGTTGATGAAATCTTGCTTCGATGCTGTTTACATTTGTGTTTTGAATGAATTTTGTGGTTTTCTTGGTGAAGTTATAGGAAACTTAGGTACCTAATGTCCCCTGCTACGAGGGCCTCCTATGACCCGTAGGAGGACCTATAGGCCGTAGTTTCCCCTCGTAGGGGATGATAGTGACCAAAGGTTGCTTAACATTCACCATATGAGACCCACCTATTGGTCGTAGTGTCCACTATGAATCGTACTGGGGTCTCGTGCACTTTCCTCGTGATATATTTTTGATATTGAAAATCGTTACGAGCCCAGTCTACGACCCTTAGTGATGACTACGACTATGCCTCATATCGGAGTTTAGTATAACTTGTTTCTAGGAACCTGTGGACTACGTGGCCATGGTACGACTCGTAGTCTTCACTACGAGTCGTAACTGAGCTTCGGACCTGCGGGCTGAAACTGATGCAATGCGATTTTATTGAGTGTTTTTCTTTTTGTCATTGTTTATTCTTGTTCTTATATCTATTTCTATTATTTATTCAGGTAACTTGAGGATAATTGTTGGTTTTTGAAGAATATTTCAGGTACAATGGTTTGAAAAATAGAAATGCAGTAATCCAAGCCTTCAACAGGAGGCTGAGGGACCAAGACACAGACGATGAATACTCTCAAGGCTCAAGTGGAGAGCCCAATGTCCGGATTGACCCTGAGGTTCAGAGGCCTCGAACTAGAGCTCAAACTGCACGGATCACAATGGAAGTTGAGAGTACCTCCTAGTCTGATAAAGGGGAAAGTGCAGATTGGTCCGAGTCCAATGAGGTGCCTCAGGACAGAGGAGCAGCCCAGTCCTCAGTCGACCCATCCATTTCTGCTGATGATCCTTATCATCACCAAAAGGGAGTCGTGGGTATGGAGGCTCTCTACCGTCAGGGATTGGAGCCTAAGGGCCAGGGGAAGCCTGTGAGGCCATTTTACAAGGAGAACCAATTAGTTGATTATAGGCTAAACCATGTTCCTAAGTTGGCGTTGAGATAGATAGGCATGGGCTACAGTGGCTGATAGAGAAGCTGAGCAAGTACGCCCCGTTTCTAATCTGAGAGTTGTGCACAACATACGTAGCCACCATTCTCAAAGATCTTCCCAAGGAGCATAAAGCTATTGATAGGCCCCGGTTGAGAGTGGTCCTAGTCCGAGGCAAGCGGGTGAATATTTCAGAGGAGACCATCTGCAGAGTACAGTTTGGGCCTACTTACAGAGCATCCCAGTCTACAGCCGAGTATGATAGCCAGATCAATAAGATGAGATGGGCTGTGATTGGGAAGAATATGGACCTGAGGACCGAGCTCCTGAGATAGGTGGCCAATCAGATATCAGATAATGACCCTAAGCCTACATGGGTTACCATACACACCGAGCCCATCTTGAAGTCTCATCTCTCCTTCCCTGCAAAATTATGGTCGTCCATCATCCAATCTCGCATCCGAACCACACACACTGATAATTTTATCACATTTGAGCGAGTGGTCCTACTAGCCAACATCTTAGCTGGCTACGACATTGATTGGGCCCGTGTGATGGTTGAGTAGATTCATGAGTAATCCATGACCTTTCCTATCCTAATCCATAAAATATGCATGAAAGCCGGGGTGCACGTCTTTCTCCATCTTGATCCACATGTCGAGGCCCTTCATACCATGGATCCCAGCCTGATCAAGGCTGATGAAAATTCGGTGACCCTCTAGTGAGCAGCACCTCTTCCTATTCCTGAGCCATTTCCTCCTGAGCCAGCTACAAAGGGTTCTACTTTAGCTGCCACTACTTCCACTACATTTGCACCAGAGTAGCCCACAACAACTGACACTAAGACAGGTCCCTCCACAGCCACACCTGCACCAGAGCCATCTTGTCACGCCCAAAGTCCTGTTAGGGCGGACTGGCACCCGTTGCCGATAAGGCTCGGGAGAGCCAATCTGTATCTATGTGTTTTCTATACATATTATAAGGGATTTCTACATTTGACGTGCCTTTAAGAAAATAAACAGTGATAAAAAGCTAAAAGGAAATGCATATGGCTAGGCCGTTGGGGCCACGATGTTTAAAGTACGAGACATGACCACACTCTAAATTACGTAGTCTGCAAAGCCTCTAGATAGGAAACGTATTTGATAATGGTCGGGACAGGCCTTGCCTCGACTAACTGTACAAATACAAACATATAAGCTCTAGACACAAACAAAACCCCGAAGCAACCTGGAGCTTGGTATCAGCAACTGGATGTCCTGTATTCCTACTGGGGAGATCTACTAGCACCTGTACCTGCAACATGAAATGCAGGTCCCCCGTAAGGGACGTCAGTATGAGATAATGTACTTAATATGTAAAGCAGGAAATATTGTATATGAAGTAACAACTCAAATGAAACTATGCACTGGTGTAGAATAAGAGACCACCTTTCGTTATACTTTAGGATCATATACTTTATGTTCTTTATATAACTTTACCTTTACTATATAATCTGTGCACAACATGTAATACAAATGACCAGCTAATCAGTGGTGAAATTGTATCGGGATCGTCCCTGGCTAGGTTCTTCCTTAACCCCTTGGGCTACCACCCATGATAGGATCGTCCCTGGCTAGGTGATTCTTCCACCCCTCGGGCTACCACCCATCAATAAACAATATACTTTGCTTTTCAATTACCTTTGAGATGATTCTTTTGGTGGTCACAATATTGGAGCCATAGGGATGTATATGTAGCATGTGACATGTAGATAATCATACAGACAATATGAAAATGAAAAGAGTACGTTACATAAATAATGAAATGCGTATGAGATGAAATAACTCGTGAACTTTAT
>JAPFFP010102295.1:0-19574 GCA_026153255.1 Solanum medicagineum | reverse complement strand
TGAAGAAGAGACCAAGCTAGATTTCCAAATGTACAACCCTTTGGTAGGTTAGTGATGATGCCGCCCCATCACTTAGGAGGATGAGTACTAACCATCATCTAGGTTGGTGATAATGCTGCCCCATCACCAAGGTTGATGAGTACCAACCCTCATCTAGGTTGATGAGTACTAACCCCCATCTAGGTTAGTGATGATGCCGCCCCATCACTTAGATGGATGAGTACTAACCCTCATCTAGGTTGATGAGTACTAACCCCCATCTACATTAGTGATGATGCTGCCCCATCACTAGGCGGAGAAGTACAAGCCCTTCACTAGGTTATCCGGGCGCTTTGACCCCCCGGATTGGGCATGGTCGAGTTCTACACTTTATATAGGATTCATCATAGGCTCTAATGCAATACTTCATATAGGAATAATCATATACATAAGCTCATTTTCATCATCATAACATCATTCATATCATATCTCATGCTTGAGACCTTCAATTCCTCAATAAACCATAACGGTACATTTTATCAAAAACTTGGCAGGTGTGAAATGGTAGTATAAGACCATGCAATTCATAGATGAAATCATGCAAGTAAATCCATTGTAAAATCATCAATCACCATCTTGAAAAACCCCAAGGCATTCACATCAAAACCCCTCATCAAAACTTACAATAGATCCAAGATATATAGCTCATAACATAACAAAATAGTCACAACTTTACATAGCTTTATCATAGTTCATAGACATGCTCATACTAGTAAACCCATTTGTAAACTCAACTTTAAATCACACAATTTAGGAAAAGGAAGGTTGGGTATCATGGACGAAAGGAACCCATGAAAGAAAGCCACATTCCTTAGTTCTAGAGTTGCTTCGAGTTGAGATTGGGAAGAATGGAGGCTTGGAAATGACCCTTGAATCCAATCTTGTTCTTGGGTTTCCTTGAAATTGAATTGGAGCTTGATGGAGGCTTTTGAGAGAATTGAGAGTATATTTGAGATGAAAGTAATGATGTGATCCTTTGGAATATTGTTTAGGTCTTTTAGGAAGGTTAAGATAGCATTGGAAGTCTAAAAAGGTCAATAGAATAATTAAAATTTACGAAAAATGCTATTAGTGAATGGATGGAAAAATTGGCAAAGTGTTATCTCACTGGAGACTTCACTGGCTGTGTGGCACTCTACAGGTCGTGTGGAGTGCCTGTGTGAAGTTCCTTAGTGAAAGCAAAATGAAAGTTGGGAAACTTGGAAAAAAAATTTGACGTTTCGTCACTTTGACAGACCACTTCACAGACCGTGTGGTGTCACACGGACCGTGCACTATTCCGTCCCAACTTACTTGGACGAAATGGTTGCTGGCCGCCACACGCACAGGTGTCATGGCCCGTATCCCTTCACACGAGCTGTACAAAGCAGTCGTACCCCATGCCTTAGCTTCCAATGCCACCCACACCTAGCCAAGCCTCTTAAAACACCTCCACGCCCCTCCTCACGACCATTGGTGAGTCACACGACCCGTGCCACTGGTCATGGACCAAGACTTAGCCTCACCACTCCATTTTCCATCCCCAAAGATTTCCCACGACCCGTAAAAGGCCACACTGCCCGTATGGGTGCCCGTGGGGCTTCACTGCACGAGGGTCTCAAGAAAACGGTCATAACTCCTTCACCCGACATGGGAATGAGGTGAAGCCAAATGTGTTGTGAAGCTAACTCAAAGGGCTATCATTTGACATGTCATGGGCCACCCATTTCCAAATGTGCTAAGAGGTATGCTCGTTTAAAGTTGACCCTTGCATGAACCATCACCCAAAACTCAACTCTTAGAGAAGTCTTGGACTCGTTTAGGTACTAGGATTCTCCCATGAACCTAATACACCCCAAACCTGACCAAATGAGGCTTGAAACAAGGATACATAAGAGCATAGAGTTATGGGGTGTCACAATATCTCCCCCTTGGGAACATTCGTCCCCGAATGTGAGGAAAACGTACACAAGGAAAGTTGGCATGAAGATTTTTTTCCTAAAACATGAATGCAACAATGCACATAAACATGATTTCCAAGGAAAATTTCAACATGTACATCAAAATCCTCATAATCTTATTAACATGAACATGAATGCATGCAATGACATAAGGGCTGAAACTTTAGACTTGGATTTATAGAAAAGACTTGACATGTCATCATTAGCTTGAATAGAATGAAAGAGATACAGATATTGCTTCTCCATGCCTGCACCAGCTCCCCGAGAAACCCATACGAATAGACGACTCTTCCAAAGGGGCCTTGACGAACACCATATCCTCATTAACCAACTTTTCCACTCTTCCGTCCAACACCTCCACTGGAACCTTCCTTTAAGCCAACTTGTCCTCCACATCACCCACAAATTTCAAGGAGTGCTATAGCACTAGAGTCACCAACACATCCTATACCTAGAAGCATGAAGAACCGAATGAACCATATCTACATCCATAGGCAATCCCAATATGCAACCTTACTAACCTCCCTCTACACTCTATAAGGACTCACAATCCTCAACTCAATTGTTAACCTTAACCACACCTAGTCCACTTGGTACCATAACCACCATCTCCCCCTTGGGAGACAACCTCCACTCTATCATTTTCTCACCCAAAACTTCCAACTCTAGCAAGGCGGAATCAAGGCCTTGCCTAATCTAGACCTCTTAACCCAAGAAGATTTGGAATCACCAAGGACACTATACTACCATTCCCAACTTCCCTTATCCTACTTCCAACCTAGCCAACTGATGGACCCCACTAGTCTCCTCTTTGCCACCATTTTCCATATATGTTAACCTATCCATAGTTAACCTACTTAGAGCACCAACGACAATGCTATCCTTACCGAAAAAAGAACTAAAGCACACTCATATCATAATCCTTAAAGAATTCTAACCATCTTTTTGTTATTCACAAAGCACACTTATCATCTTTTAATAAACAACCTCTCATCCTCCAAGACTCGCAATACTATCCCCAAATAATTCACAAGCTCTACACAATTCAATGCCTCATTACTAGAGACCACCACAAACATATAAAGGTAGGGCTTTAAGACCCTATTCTAGAGACCCATATACATAGCCAATGCATACATCAACCAATCTCCATGAAGACACAACATGCATGCAACTATTCCATCCCAAGTATCATACCACAAACCACCACACCAACTCTAACAAGTCACAAGGCAAAACCTAATGCAAGATGAACATGGATCAACACTTATGGACTTTCTAGCAACCAAAAAGAATAAAGAGAGAAAAATTGGCACACCGGCCCCAACAATACACACACATCAAAGCCAAGGAAACTTCAACTTACCAGTAATGACATTGGGCACTTCTTGCCTTCCTTGAAGAGCATAGAAACGATTACGCCTTGGAGAACCCCCTCCATCAAGTTCACCACCTTTACCCTTGTTGCGATACTGAGGGTATTTAAACTTTTTGTGACCCATCTCCCCATAACTAAAACAAGTGTTAGTGCCCCTCAAGCATGTGCCACTATGACCCTTACCACACTTTGGACACCTAACATTCGGAGCCACACCTTCAACACCTCCGACCCTTGGGAAATCATTAGCAAAGCCCACCTTAGAATCATGAGAAGAACCTTGGCCATGATGAGACCGGCCACCCTTTTGGAACTTACCCTCAAAATGGGCCCTCTTGGCTTCATGATCTCTTCTCTTCCTCAGTTTCTCCTCCTCCATTTGTTCAGCATATGTCGTCAACCGAGACAAGTCCATGTCATCAATTAGGAAAGCGTACCGACATTCTTCACTCACCAAATCGGAGACCCTTTATCAAAAACTTATTCATCCTAGATCTAGGATCGGCCACCAAATGAGGAGCATACTTTGAAGGTTGATCAAAATTGAGGGCATACTCTCTCACACTCATAGCACCTTGTTTCAAGTTCATAAACTCCACCAACTTTGCTTCCCTAAGCTTAAGAGGGAAAAATCGATTGAGGAAAGCCAATTTGAACTCCTCCCAAAGTATCACATAACCATTTCCCTTCTCCCCCTTCCATTGATCATACCAAATTTGGGCTACCCCCTTGAGTTGGTATGCCGCTAACTCCGCCTTTTCATTTGGCCTAACACCCATGATATTCAAGATTTTATAGACCTCATTAATGAACTATTATAGGTCTTCCTCCACCTTTGACCCATAGAAAACCAGAGGATTCATCCTCATTCAAATTCATGATTCTTGCATCTACACTGATCCTAAGTAGCTAAATGGACAACTAAGGTTGTGGGAACCATGAAGAACTAATAAGGTAAAATCAGAAAATTCATAATTCTTGAAAAGTGTGCATGTATTTAATAATTAATTCTCTTCAGTTTGAATGCTTTTTAGTGGTGGCCAATGTAAGAACTCACTTAGTATTACTGATTGTATCAAGGTAGTAATGAATAGTAAAAGAGATTAATTAACAAGATTCAATTGATGTTTCTCATCTAATCAAGCGAACTGGACCAAAGGGAGGTTGTACTGAAACAATATATAAGGGTTAGTAATGCCACACTACGGGGATGGATCAAATCAGGTAGTGAAATTTACTTCTCGCCTGGATCAAAGGGTTTGTAAATTTAATTTACCATTATGCATGCTACAATTGGAGAAGAATTCGATTATCTGGTAATACCAGGTTAGGAAATCATGGGGAACACAATATGCTAGTTACTCTTTATACTAATTTCACACTTGTCTTATTTTAGGATTAATTTTCATAGTAGGTTAAATCGACCCGAATTGCTTTAAATTCTTCTAAGTCTACCATATTCCCCGTGGGTTCGATCCTAACCTTGTTTAGGTTATATTCTTGACAATGACCACTTTAGCCTTCAAAAATAAGGTGTAGCTTGGGTGACATCAAAAAGTTAAGGTTAGACATCAAAGGTTAGGTGTTTTAGCCCAAGACATTGAAATTCCAACTTGGAAATGGGAAGAGAACAATATGGATTTTGTAGTTGATTTTCCTAAGTCCAAGAGGTATTTTGACTCCTTATGGGTGATAGTGAATAAAATGATGATATCAGCTCATTTCTTATCGGTCAAGACAGCCTTTAGAGCCACAGATTATGCCAAGTTGTATATCTTGGAGTTGGTGCGGTTGCATGGAGTTTCGTCGTCCATCATATCAGATTGTGAGCTCAATTTTCCTCTCACTTTTGGAAGTCATTTGAAAAGGTCTTGGTACTAAGGTAATGTTGAGTACCGACTTACATACTCAAACTGATGGACAATCTAAAAGAACAATTCAAATACTTGAAGATATGATGTTGGACTTGTTACGTATTGAGCCTTGATTCTCTTATTTTGATGCTTATGTTATGAAAGTATCCCTTTAGTCCTTTTTCCCTTATTTCTACTCTTATTATGTTGTTTAATTACTTCCGCGACCAATGATGTGTAATGATATATTAAAAGGCTTGTTTGGGGTCCCTTTGAGATTCCCCATTCGCCGTGTCATGCCTAGGGCTTAGGCTTGGGTCGTGACAGGTGGAGTTGATGGAGAGAGAGAATTCCTAGGACCCTAAAAGGGTCCGTGCATCAGGATAGTACTCAGGTGCCTCATCTAGAGGCAGGGGCATGACTAAAGGAGGAGGATAGTGTTAACACCACGGGGTCCATGTAGCCTTTCTAGGTTCAGAGGGATTATGAGGTCCTCATGATTCTTAAAGTTTAGGCCAGGGTTCATCTTGTTCCCGGTAGAATCCTATAGGCCAGGGAGGTTACACTATTTCTCCTGCTCCATCACAACAGTTGTCCACCCCTAGATCCTACTTTGTGTGTGGATCTCCTGATTATATGATTTGATAGTACCCTATGCAGACTCATTATAGGCCCGACCGTTCTTACTTCACAACACCAGCCAAAGATCCAGCATCACCAGCCAGAGGTTCAACCCTGCAGTCTAGGGTTTGTCATAGAGGTCAGACTAATAGAGGTAGATGTACTAGTGGTAGAGGAGCAAATATTTCTACCCATTCTAGTGGTAGAGGGGCAACTACTATGAGTAGAGGCCGAGGAGGCCATTAATATACTTTTCCAGGAAGACTTGAGGTTGAGGCCTCCGATGTTATGATTACAGGTATTGTTCTGGTTTTCCATCACCCTGCATCTATGATATTTGATCCTGGCTCAACTTATTCTTATGTCTCTACATATTTCACATTGGGTTTTGACTTGCCATACGATACTATGTTTGTTTCTTTTCATGTTTCCGTCACTAATCAAACCTAGGACCTCGATATGACATGGCAAATAGGAACTCGAAGGGACCCCAAACAAGACTCTTAGCATATCATTTGCACATCCTTGTTTACAGAAGCATAATTAAACAACAAGAAAGTAACAAATAATTCTAAGGGAAGCGGGACTTTGTACTCAAACTATGGAGATGTTATAGGGGAGAGGACTTGCATGAATCACATAATAAATAAACTCTAAGGGGTGGGTAAGTATGACTCAGGCTATGGGGATGCTTTAGGGACTTGGGACTTCCATCTCATCATCAACATAAAAAAGCATAAAGGGGAATAAAGGAACTAAGGAAAGTCTTTCATAACTACATAAGCTTAACAAGAGTCAAGCTCAATACATAAATATCTATATCCGACAACACCCTATACGAATGGAATAGGGGCCAAGACATCTCCCGGGCTTACCCTCAAAAGATAAGTATCCAAAAATAGACAAGTCTTAACAAGACCATGAAAATAAGGTGGATATTGTCCCTGGAGTGGAGGATTCACCAATAGTATTTTTCAAAAGATCCGTCTAGCCACATGGAGGAGGAGGGTGAATAGGAGCTCCTATCCCTACATGGTTAAATCATGTAGGGAAAGAAGCATGCGTTAGTACTTGGAATGTACTAAGTATACGGGATGCAATGAAACAATGACATAATCCATAATTAACAAGATGCATAAGTATAATCAATAGATAAAAGACCAATATGACATGTATGATCGATGCTTGAGCTAAAACATATATGTAGATAATCAAACTTGCATAACATAACATACATATGTGGGAGGAGACCCTAACCAACATATAAGACCATGCCAGCTACTACTTGAATCTCGATGTTTGTCTCCTCACCGGAAAAGGAGTAGTCTACCAAGGTAAACCAAACTTGACCCCACATAGTGGGTAACTTATCCTAGTTGGATCCAATAGTAAAGCCCATTTAGGGAAATAATATAAACCTATGGTGGCACATAGTTAAGAGACTAAGACATTATATAAGGACCCCTTGGGTCGAGCCCCCATCTTAAGCCTCTTTCAGTGCTAAGCCTAATTCCACAGAATTCTTGACATAATCATAAATTTAATCATAACTTGAATGGCTTGTAAAAACATGATAACCTAGCAAGAGTAGCTCATTCATATACATGACCCCTACATGTGGGCATATACCTGATACTAGAGGGTAAAAACATTTCATAAACTTGACCCCTTCTAGCGGCATTGCATTACACATGAGGGTATGACTTGAAATATGATTGACCACTTCTAATGAGCTATAGTTTGCATATGAGGGTAAAATATTTATCATGTTTGACCTCTTCACGAAGACATTACTCATTCATAAGGAGGTAGAATATAGTATAAGGGCTCAATATCTTACTTATAAATCATAGGAACATTTCATAAGTTCAATGTATGTTTATGAGCCCACAATTCATCATATCATGCTTGTCTTGCAAAACATGCAATAGTCTTTCATTAACATAAGAATCCTTGTCATGTAAGTTTAGTCAAACATGGTGGGTACATGCACATATGCTTAAAATCATATAATTCAAAAGTATAAAACAAGAGAGCTATGAAATTAATTCATTTAGAAATCATTTGTTTCAACCCACCAACATTATAGTTGAAACCCCAATTTGGCTGTCATGAAATTCCTCTTAAAAGTTCACAATCTTTCATAGTTTATATAGTTCACAACATGCATAGCCTCAATATATATAAATCAACTCATGGAATAAGCCTTCAATAGATATTCATGCTTAATCAATCAATACTTGAAGAATCCAAACTCAAATCATGTTTATAATGCATAATAAAGTTTACCCATAAAGTATTCAACCTTAAGAATCTTGAAAATCGCTAAATAAGAAGGATTGGCTTCATGGGTGGAAGAATCCACATGAATGAAGCCCACATACCTTAATCTTGGAGTTTTTCTTGATGAAAAGCTTGAGGAGGACTTAAGGTTTAACTTGGTTTTCTTGAATTCCAATGCAAGTTGTTGAAGGCTTGAGATTGAATGGAAGGTTTGAGAAGAGGATTTTGAGAAGTTTTTGAGAGCTTTAGGGCTGAAAATGGCTAAGGAATAAGGGCTTTCTATCTATATAGGCATTGGGTTATTACCAATATCGCTTAAGTGAAAACAGAAAATTAAGGAACCTGCTGAACTAGTTTGCGATAAGTCTATGGTGCGGACTTGTAGTGGACTAGTACAATTTCACGTGAAGTTCAATTTTTCTCCTGTTTTGGCCCAGGAATGGGTTTAGGCCCTTTTTGTACTAGTGTATAACAAGTGCGCGATGCAGGCTGGTCATATACCCTTTCTGTTTTAGCCCCCGTGCGAAAAATAATTTTTTGCTACAGGTCATTTAAAACAATCGAAGACCACCCCTTTCCACACAATTTTTCCCTTTGGAAATAAACATGAAGTCGAATTGTGAAATCATGTACGGATTTTGAGATATCCAAGAAATACACAATAGGGCACTTTTTCAAGGCACGTGAGAGGTGTTACAGTATCTCCCCATTGGGAACATTCGTCCCCAAATGTAAAGGAAACATGTGTGAGAAGAGTGATTAGAAAATGTCCAGCCCAACATGAATGCAATTCATATTATCCTCAAAAATATATATCAAAAATAACAAAAACTTGTTACCATGAACATGTATTCATGCAAAAAATGACATAAGGGCTGAAACTTAAGATCTGAAATCATAGGTAGATTTTAATTTGTTACCTTGGTACCTAAGCACACCATCTCCCCTTTGGGAGAAAAGCTCTACTTTACCATATCAAGGCCAGGTTTATGTCTTTTTTGGACTTGACCCCTTCAATCAAAGAAGATTTGGAACCATCAATAACCACCACACCTCAATTTTCAACTTCATGAAACCTAACTCCCAACCTACCTAACCGGTGAACTTCTCTAGCCACTTCCTTATTGCCATCATCAATATGAGCTAGAATTACCATGCATACTCTACTTAGAGCATCAGCCACAACATTAGCTTTGTCGGGATGATAGTGCATACTCATGTCATAATCCTTAAGGAGTTCTAACCACCTTCTTTGTCTCAAATTAAAATTATTTGTGTGAACACTTATTAGAGACTCTTATGGTCGGATGTCTACATGAACCCTATAAAAATAACAATGCCATATTTTCAAAGCAAATACCACTGCCGCTAATTCAAGATCATGGGTGGGATAATTATGTTCATGCCCCTTTAGTTACCAAGAAGCATATGCTATGACCTTGCCGTTTTGCATCAATACACACCCCAAACCAACCCGTGAAGCATCACAATAGACTACAAGCCCTCTTAACCCTTTTGGTAAAGCCAAAATAGGAGCGAATATAGCTTGTCTTTCAAAGTTTGGAAACTCCTTTCACATTCATCGGTCCAAATAAATTTTTCCTTCTTTTGCGTCTATTTCTTCAAAGGGGAAGCAATTGAAGAGAAACCATTCACAAATCTCCGGTAGTACCCCGCCAAGCCCAAGAAACTCCTAATATCTATTGGAGGCAAGGGCCTAGGGCAATTTCTTTTCACTTCCAACTTCTTAGGGTCCACTTTAATTCCATCACCCGACACTACATGCCCTAGAATGCAACCTCCTTCAACCAAAATTTGCATTTATCAAATTTAGCAAACAACCTCTCTTCCCTCAAAGTTTGCAACACTACCCTCAAATGATTCACATGATGCTCTTCTTAACTTTGGGAGTAAATCATTATGTCATCTACGAAGACTACCATAAACATGTCAAGGTAGGTTTTAAAGACCCTATTCATGAGATCAATAAATATCACTGATGCATTGGATAAACCAAATGACATCAGCATAAATTCAAAATGCCCATACGTATTCCGGAAAGCCATCTTGGAAATATCACACTCCCTCACTCTCACTTGGTATATCTAAAGATCGATCTCAGAAAAATGACTAGCCCCTTGTAGTTGATCAAATAAGTCATCTATCCTTGGCAAGGGATACTTTTTATATATATTGACCTTATTGAGTTTCCGGTAGTAGATGGACATTCTAATTGATCCATCTTTCTTTCTTACAAACAACACCGGTGCACCCCAAGGTGGCTTGCTAAGCCTTATGAAGCCCTTCTCTAATAAATCCCTCAATTGGTCCTTCAACTCCTTTAACTCCGCCGGTGCTATATGGTAAGGGAGAATGGAAATGGGTTGTGTATCAGGGCGGATATCTTTACCAAAGTTTATTTCCCTTTCAGGAGGAACATCGGGAAGCTCATCGGGAAGGACATCAAGAAACAAATTGACCACCAAAATCGATTTGATTAGAGGGACTTTAGACTCAATGTCCCTAACCCTCAAAAGATAGTAAATGCAACCCTTAGAAATCAATTTTTGGTCCTTAAGACAGCAAATGAACCTACCCTTAACAAGTAAATTATAACCTTCCCACTCAAAGATGGGCTCATTAGGAAGTTGGAGCCTAACCTTACAAGATCTAAAGTCAATGGAAACATGATATGCATGTAACCAATCCATTCCAAGAATAATGTCAAAGTTTACCATGTCAAGTTCAACAAAATCATAAGGCAAGACTTTATGCAATATAGACACAGGACAACCCCTATAGACTCTTCTAGCAATAATGGATTCACCGATGGGGGTAGACACCTCAAAGGGTTCACAAAACAATTTGGGACACATGTGAAGCTTATTGGCAACAAAAGGAGTAATGAAAGAAATAGTGGCACCCGAACCCAATAAAGCATACACATTATAGTCATAAACCTTTAAAATACCAGTAACAATATCAGGCACCTCATCCACTCCTTGCCTCCCTTAAAGAGCATAAAATTGATTATGACGTGGAGCACCCCCTTTGTTGGCCTCCTTGTGCCATTTGATTAACATGAGCACCTTGTCCTTCAGGATGAACATCTTTACTCTTGTTTTGAGCATAACAATAACAACCTTGTGGCCTACGTTTCCACACCCATAGCAACCATTCGAATCCCTCAAGCATTTCCCGCTATGATTTCTTCCACATTTTGGCACCTTGGAAGAGTTTTCCCACCATTACCACCTTGAACCTTAGGGTTAGGCATCTTATCATTAGCAAATCTTTTGTTTTGAGCATTAGTGGATTCAGGACCTTGGAATTTGTGACCTTGTTAGAAACGACCACCCTTAGAACCTTAGAAGCTACCATCATACCGAGCCCTCTTGGACTCCCCACTCCTTCTCTTCCTAAGTTTCTCACCTTCAAGTTTCTCGGAATAGGTCATGAGCTAAGACAAGTCCATATCACCCACAAGCATAGCATTGCAACATTCTTTATTCAACAAGTCGGATACACCTGACACAAACTTGTTCATCCTTGCCCAAGAGTCGGCAACCAAGTGAAGAGCATCTTTTGAGAGCTTGTTGAACTTAAGGGAATACTCCCTCACACTCATGGAGCCTTTCTTAAGATTCGTGAACTCCATCATCGTTGACTTTCTTGTTTAAATAGGGAAGAATCAATTGAAAAAGGCGACCTTAAATTCCTCCTACCGGACGGGATCATTGCTCTCCCTCTCTAGCTTCTATTGAGTAAACAAATTTGTGCAACACCCTTGAGTTGGTAGGCCGTAAGTTCTGCATTATCCTTAGAACTCACCCCCATAATTGCAAGCACTTTATATATCATATCAATGAACTCTTGGGGGTCATCTTCCGATTTGGAGCCATAGAACTTCAGAGGGTTCATCCTTCTAAAGTCCCTCACTGTTGAAGCCAGGGTGGTAGCATGACGATCTTGGGCTCCTTGGTTCAATGGGTTGGTCATAACTTTGGAAAACATGGAAATGACATTTTGATATTTGACATGCGTGACCCCTTCTTCTAGGGGAGCTTTAGGAATTGGAGGGGCCAGACCCTCCTCGAGCGTGGTAGCATTTTGTTCCATTCTCCTTAGTGGTGGCATGATCTAAAAGAGCAGAAAAGCACTTGTTAGGGAAGGAAACCTTATTTTAAATCTAAAGCAAGACATAGATCATAAAGAAGTGAATCATTTCCTAAATTGCCTCATAGCCTGCTATTCATAGTTGTGGCACACTTCACAACCATGAAGAAGACTCTACGTGATGTGGTGTGCTGGATTTCTGAGGAACATTAAAAAAACCTAGTGCTCTAATACCAAGATTGTCATTACCCAAGCCTAGGACCTAGATGTGACATGGCGAACAGGGAACCCAAAGAGACCCCAAACAAGCGTCTTAGCATATCATGTGCACATCCTTGGTTGCGGAAGCATAATTAAACAATAAGAAACAAAAAATTCTAAGCGGAGTGGAACTTTGGACTCAAGCTATGGGGATGTTATAGGAGAGAGGATTTGCATAAGCACATTACAAAGTCTAAGGGGCGGATAAGTATGACTCACGCTATGGGGATGTTTTAGGGATGGGACTTCCATCAATCATCAACATACCAAAAGTATAGAGGAGAATAAAGAGACTAAGGGAAGTCTTTCATGAGTGCATAAACATAATGGGAATCAAGCTCAATACATAAATATCCGTATCCAACAATACCTCTAATAAGTATGGAATGGGGGCCAAGACATTTCCCGGGCTTACCCTCAAAAGATAAGTATCCAAAAATAGATAAGTCTTAACAAGAGCATTAAAGTAAGGTGCATATTGTCCCTAGAGTGGAGGATTCACCAATAGTAGTTTTTAAAAGATTAGTCTAGCCACGTGGAGGAGGAGGATGAATAGGAGCTCTGGTCCCTACATGGTTAAATCATGTAGGCAAAGAAGTATGTGTTAGTACTTGGAATGTACTAAGCATGCGAGTGCAATGCCACATGACATAATCCATAATAAACAAAATGCATAAGTATAATCAATAGATATAAGACTAATATGACATGTATGACCAATACTTCATCCAAAACATGCATGTATATAGTCAAACTTGCATAACATAACATACATAGGTGGGAGGAGACCCTAATCGACATATAAGACCAAGTAAGCTACTACTTGGAATCCTGATGGTTGTCTCCTCACCGGAAAAGGAGTGGTCTACTTGCCAAGGTAAACCAAACATGACCGCACATAGTGGGTAACTTGTTCTAGTTGGATCCACTAGTAAAGCCCATTTAGGGAAATAATATAAACCTATGATGGCACCTAGATAAGAGACCAAGACATTATATAAGGACCCTTTGGGTCGAGCCCCCACCTTAAGCCTCTTTCGGTGCTAAGCTAATCCTATGGAATTCTTGACATAATCATAAATTTAATCATAACTTGAATGGCTTGTAAAAACATGATAACCTAGCAAGAGTAGCTCATTCATATACATGACCCCAACATGTGCGCATATACCTTTTCCTAGAGGGTAAAAACATTTCATAAACTTGACCCCTTCTAGTGGCAATGCATTATACATGAGGGTAGGACTTGCAATATACTTGACCCCTTCTAGTTAGTTATAGTTTGCACATGAGGGTAAAATAGTTATCATGCTTAACCCCTTCATGAAGACATTGTTCACTCACAAGAGGGTAGAGTATAGTATAAGGGCTCAACATCTTACTTATAAATATAGGAATTTTTCATGTGTTCAATGCATTCTTAAGAGCCCATATTAATTTATCATATCATGCTTGTCTTGCAAAACATGCAATAGTCTTTCAACAACATAAGAATCCTTGTCATATAAAATTAGTCAAACTTTGTGGCTATATGTACATATGCTTAAAATTATACAATCATGAGTATAAGAGAAGAGGTGAAAAATTAATTAATTTAGAAATCATTCTTTTTGACCCACCAACATTATAGTAGAAACCCCAATTTGGGTGTCATAAAATTCATCTTAAAAGTTCACAATCATTCATAGTTTACAAAGTTCACATCATGCATAGATTCAATATATATAAATCAACTCATGGAATAAGACTTCAATAGATATCCATGCTTAATCAATCAATACTTGAAGAAT
The DNA here is from genome assembly GCA_026153255.1 of Solanum medicagineum. NCBI lineage: Eukaryota > Viridiplantae > Streptophyta > Magnoliopsida > Solanales > Solanaceae > Solanum > Solanum medicagineum. The sequence continues at coordinate 5,293 of JAPFFP010102295.1, read as the reverse complement.
CCAAACTCAAATGATGTTTATAATGCATAATATAGTTTACCCATAAAGTATTCAATCTTAAAAATCATGAAAATTGCTAAATGAGAAAGATTGGGTTCATGGGTGGAAGAATCCCTATGAATGCAGCCTACATACCTTAATCTTGGAGTTTTCCTAAAGAAAGGCTTGAGGAGGACTTGAGGCTTGAATTGGTTTTCTTGAATTCCAAAGCATGTTCTTGAAGGCTTAAGATTGAATGGAAGGTTTGAGAAGATTGGAGAGGATTTTGAGAGGTTTTTGAGAGCTTTAGGGCTGAAAAATGGCTAAGGAATAAGGGGTTTCCTGTCTATATAGGCATTGGCTTATTATCAAATTGCCCTTATGTCACAACCCAAGCCAAGTGCCTAGACTTGACATAGCGAATGAGGAACCCGAAGGAACCCCAAACAAGTCTCTTAGCGTATCAATCACACATCCTTGGTCGCGGAAGCAAAACAACAACAATAAGAGATATAAATAAGGAAAAAAGACTAAGGGAAGTCTTGATATTTATCCATTATAAAAGAGTAAAATCTCAAAGCATAAGTACATCAATTGTTCCAGCAACACCTCTAACATAGATCGGAGCGGGGGCCAAGACACTTTCCGGGCTCACCTTCATAGTATCAATATTTAGCATTAAGCGATAACAACTAGTAAGAGTAGCATATCTAGTGTCCCCGAACATGAGGACTTACAAAAGCTTATCTTTTGGAATGCCAAAACTAGCCACATGGAGGATGATTGAGAGGTGCTCTGGTTCCCACATGGTGACAATATGTAGGTATAGAGTATGCGTTAGTACGTTTGAATATACTAAGTATGTAGGATGCAATGCAACAAGATATAAGCCAATATAATCAAAATGCATAGTCATAAGCAACAGATAGGTATAATATCAATGTTGAATGCATGATCAATGCTTGTGGTAAAACATGCTTGTAAATAATATAGCTTGCAACTATAGATTACATGAGTGGGAATAGATCATAATCATAGACCATGCAACTACTACTTGGAATCTGCGGCATGTCACCCCCTCGGTGAGGTGGTCGAGGTATCTACCCCTCAACATGGTAGTATGGGCATGTCACCCACCGACAAGGTGGTCAAGGTATCTACCCCTCAACATGGTAGTACAGGCATGTCATCCCCCGACAAGGTGGTCAAGGTATCTATCCCTCAACATGGTAGTACGGGAATGTCACCGCCCGACAAGGTATGGTCAACTTGCAATACTATAGATACTTTTCATGAATTCAATACATACATACAATCCTTTAATCATCATAAAGTCACTAGACTTATAAACCATGTAATAGACCATCAACAACTTCAGAATCTTTGTCAAAACATTTTATTAAACACTTGGTGGGTATGTAATGCTTGTTCAAAATCATGTAATTCAAGAATGAAATAATCTGAGAAAACTCAATGTGAATCAACCGACCAACACATATTAAAACTCTCATGTAAGATATCTTAAAATCCATCATCAAATCTCATAGTAGACCATAGCTTCATAGCTCAAAACATGCATAATTACAATTTACAAACCATCTCATATTATAAGCTTGAAATAGGTAGACATGTGTTTTCAATAAACATTTCATAAACCCCAATATAGTTTATAGTCATAATCTATATAGGTAATACCCATAAGTAATACAACTTGAAAACATGCAATTTTCTTAAAATAAGAAGGTTGGGCACCATGGGTAAAAGGACCCAATGGTTGAAACCCACATACCTCAAACGTGGGTTTTCTTGATGTAGACTTGAAGGAGACTTGAAGCTTAAATGGAGTTCTTGAGATCCAAAATTATGCTTGAGACATTTGAATTTGGATGAAATGTTTGGATAACTGTTAGAGATGGTTTTGAGAGTGTCTTGAGTGATATAGAGTTGAAAAATGGCTAAGTATCGGCGTTTTTATGTATAAATGGGCATGGGGCCAAGACTTCAATGCCTTAGGTTGAAATAGGAAAAATAAGGAAGTGACAATACTGCTACGCGATAGGTCCGCCTTGTGGAGCCATAGCAGACAACATCTGTCTCCGAAAATTATGTGAAAATCAATTTTCGCTATGGGTCTTCTAAAATCAGGGCTATACCTATTTCCCACTAAATTTTTCTCCCTAATCAAGAAAATAAAGTCAGATTTTCGATATCACACGCAAATTTTGAGAATATGGAAATTATGATTATGGGCATTTTCAAAGCACATTTTTGGGGCGTTTCACCTTAAGTGAAAACAGAAAATTAAGGAACCTGTTGAACAAGTCCATGATAAGTCTACGACGCAGACTTGTAGTAGACTAGTGCATTTTTGTGCAAAGTTTAATTTCTTTTTTACCTATTTTGGCCCAAGAATGGATTTAGGCCCTTTTTGCACTAGTGTGCAACAAGTCCGCGATGCGAACTAGTCGCATACCCTTTATGTTTCAGCCCCCATAGCAAAAAGTGTTTTTTTGCTACATGCCATGCAATAATCGAAAACCACCCCTTTCCTAAACAATTTTGCCCCTGTAAAATGAATATGAAGTCGAATTGTGAAATCATGCACGGATTTTGAGATATCCAAGAAATACACTCTAGGACACTTTTTCGAGGCACGTGAGAGGTGTTACAATTTCGACCCCACTAGGTGAGCCCTTAGTAGTGGATGCAGTGTACCGTTCCTTTCTTGTGACCTTATTAGGCTATGCGACTCTGGTTGATATGATTATACTTGATTTGATTGTCTAGATGTTATATTATGGATGGATTGACTTTCTCCTAGTTCCTTTCTTGGGCAGATCAGGGACTGTATGGCAGGGTTCGAGTAGATCCTATCCTAACAAAGTCATATCTTATATTCGGGCATAAAAGTTAATAGAGCAGGGTTGTCTTGCATAGTTGGTTTTCATTTGTGATATTAGTGTTAAGCCACTACCGATAGAGTTTATTCCTATTATTTAGGAGTTTGTTGATGTGTTCCTTTATACCTTCCCGGAGTCCCTCCTAATAGGGATATTGACTTTTCCATTAATCTTGAGTTGGGCACCAAGCTCATTTCTATTCCTCCCTATCGCATGGCTCTAGATGAGTTGAAGAAGTGAATGGAGTAGCTCCCCGGTCTCCTGACTAAGGGATTCATACGCCCTAGCGTGTCTATATGGGTGATGTGCTATCAAAATATAACACTTTTGATGTTTAAAACTTTTATGTCTTCTCAATGCGATGTTAGTTGGTTTTATGTGTTTTTGTGCTACATTTGTAGGATTCCAAGGTTAGCCATGATTTTGGGAAGAAAGTATAGAAGATGCTAATTTTGATGCAGTACGAGTCCCTTTATGGGTGTAGTTCACTTTGTGCATGATGAAGTGGGTTTCGTAGACAATTTTAGTGATGGGATGGTTTTTTGAAACTAACTCTATGAATATGCAGACAGGTTGTGGATTGGTTTAGGAGTCATAAAACATGGTTCATGCCCTGATGATCAAAGATTAGCGACTTTCTAAAGATTCATCAGACGAAACCCCCTATGGGTCGTAAACCATTTTACATGTCATATAGGGGTATCGTAGACTTGAATTCCATATTTCTAGCAGCTCTGTACGAGACTTATATTACAGGCCGTGGAATGCAATACAGCCCGTAAACCTGTTCGTGAGGTGTGCCGACCCAGATATCCTATTATGTTAGGACTTATATTTTAAATATTATAAATAGGTTTTAGGTTATTTTTCTTGAAGTATCACATATACACAGAGAACTCAACAATTAGAGAGGAAAATAGTGAGATAACATTGGAGAGTTTTGAGAAACACTTGTACTTTGATTTCATCTTTAATCTTGTGATTCTTTTTGAGGTTGGATTTGCTTGTTCTTAATTCATTTGTGTAAGTACTCGATGATGTTATTCCTATTCATAAGTCTTGCATCTACAGAAATAAGGAGAAGCTAAATCCACAACTAGGGTTGTCGGAACCATGAATAACTAACAAGGTAAAACCAGATAATTCATAATTCTTGAAAAGTATACATGCATGTATTAATTAACTCTTTTTTTGTATGTTTTCTAGTGGTGGCCAATATTAGAACCCTCCTAGTGTTACTAACTGGACCAAGGTAGTAATGAATAGGAAAATAGATTAATTAATAGGATTCGATTGATGTGTTCTCGTCTGATCAAATGAATTGGGCCAAGGGGAGGAAGTACTGGGATTAATAAGTAAGGGTTAGTAATGCATACTGCGGAAATGGGCCAAGTCACATAGTGAAATTCGTCTCTCACCTGGATCAAAGGATTTGGTAAACTTAACTTACTGTCTTCCATGCTACACACTAGAAAATAATTAGGTTATCTGTGATACTAGTTAGAGAATCATGGGGAACACAATACCCTAGTTTCTCTCCATATTGATTGTGTTAGTTAGGTTTTCTTTTCTACTAACTATTGCAACCCCCCATCCCTTGAGGAAGTAAGTTGGTTAATCACTGAAATTATAGTAGTTATATTTTCTTAAGTCTACGTATCCCTTGTGTTCGACCCTAACCTTGGTTAGATTCTATTTCTTGACAGTGATCGCTTTATCCTCAAAAAAGAGGTGTAACTTGGATGACATCAAGATTTTGTTGCCATTGTCCAGGAATATGGCTAGACTTTGTTAATTTATAGTTATTTGGGCATTAATCCTTATTTCCCACATTCTACGTTTTTTTGTTGTTTTTGTTTCTTTGTAGGGTGTAAGTGTAGTGTATGCCCAACACACGAAGTCGAGGCAGACCCTTGACTATGTTTGACCCAGAGATTCATAGAATGTTGAGGATAATGGCCCATGATAAAGCCAATAACGTGGCTAATGCAGCTCTGAACAAGAACGAGAATGAGAATGCTGATCATGAGAACCCACTTCCTTTTTAGGACAAAGCTCCAGAACCTCAAGATTTTAATATCAATACTTATTAGTGGAATCAATACAGGCTGAATACTATGGCTATGGAGGTGACTGAAGCTATTGTATTGCCACCACTACCAGCTGACACAAAGTTCTTAGTCTTAATTGCTTCAAATGTTGCAGAATCGTGGGTTGTTCCCGTGCTTACCATCGGAGGATCCTCATATTCATCTACACAATGTTGTATTCATCTACAAGAGTGTGATGGGAACGTAGAATCTGTCTATGGATGCTGTGGGACTTCGTGTCTTCCCATCACCTCTTACAAGCAATGCAACATTATGGCTATCTGAGCTCCTGCAGAGTTCAATCACCAGCTGGGCTGAATTGCA
>JAPFFP010102274.1:0-19576 GCA_026153255.1 Solanum medicagineum | reverse complement strand
AAATCATGCCAACCTAATTTTTCTGCAATATCAATATAAAAACACATAAAAACTATACAAGTTGCTTCAAGAACTCACAAAATCCCTTGTTTGAGGCATCAAATGTGCTAAATGTTGATAGCACATCAGTTGTTAATCATAGAAACTCCCAGAGAGGTTCCATGGTGATAGTACTCTTAAGTTAATGTGATGTTCTGATGGTTTGATGGATAGTGAGGTGATAAATTCCTATGTCCTACTCTGAGTTGGGAATGAGTGATTGATGAGATGATGATATTGTATACTGTTTATTTTAGCCCATTTTACATATAGTACATTCCACATACTAACTCCCCTTTGGTGCTGCATGATTTTATGATGCAGATTCTGTAGACAGAGGACTTCAGCAGCCTAATCATTGAGGTTCTCGAATTTGCGACAAAGACTTGGTGAGTCCTCTCTTACTTTAGGAGGACATGTTTATCTTTTCATTTATGTTAACTTATTTCGTTAGACTATGGTATCCATGGCCTATCATGGTACCTTCCTAGCTGATAGGCTTCGTAAATGTAGACATCTGATTATTGAGATATTTCCCATTTCTTTTCTATTGAGATAATTCTTATGTACTTTTATATGATAATGATTATGATAGCCCATTCATAGGCTATTATTCTCTTTATATCTTTCGCATATGAGTTGATTGAATGAATACAATGAGGCTAGGTGGTTCCCTTGGGGCCTAGGCAATAGTCTTCTAGTGCCAGTTACGTCCAGGGTACCCTCCCGGGGCGTGACAAACTTGGTATCAAAGCATAGAGTTCGAGTATCTTAAGGAGTCTATAAAGCCGTGTCTAGAAGAGTTTTGTTTATGGGTGTGTTATGCACCACACTTCATAAGCAGGAGGCTATATGACATTAGGAAAGTTACCTTTTTTGATGATCTAAATTCGTGTGATAGAGTTTACCTTTATGGAAATCCCGTTTAACTTTTGCATTATACGTTTACAGAATAATGTCACTGAAGAGAACAGCCGCTCAAACAGATGTCACAACCCCAGCTGCTGAGAACGCCCAACCTAAGGCCCCGGTTCAGAAGGAGATGAGGAGATGGGGACACCTTGCAAGGACTACCGAGGTCTCTTAGGCACCCTCTGCTCAGCCCCAGCCAGCTCCCACTACTGAGGCAGGAGAGGAGCCATCACCATGCTAACTCAGTTGGTGGCCTCTCAGGGTAATAACCAAGGTACTCAAGCTCCTAGTTCTAGCTCACAGGAGCCCTCAACTACCACCAGACTTAGAGACTTCTTGGGGATAAACTTTCCAGTTTATATTGGATCGAAAGTACAAGAGGACACGCAGAACTTCATTATTGAGATTTATATGGTTCTGAAGGCAATGCACGCTGATGAGGTCGAAGGACTTGATCTTGCCTCCTACCAGCTGAAGGATGTTGCTAATATGTGGTACAACCTATGGGAGGAGAGTAGAGGTAAGAATGCGGAGCCTACAACATAGGAAGAGTTTGAAACAACCTTTCTTGATCACTTCTCCCCTCAAGAATTGAGGGAGGCAAAGGTGAATGGATTTGTGAATCTAAAACAGGGAGGGATAACTATGAAAGAGTACAACCTTAAGTTTATTAAGTTGTCAAGGTATGCTCCAGAGATGGTGCAGGATGATGGCGAGGATAAGGAAGTTTGTGTCTTGTCTGGGCAGACATGTGCAGGAAGAATATAAGGCAGCCTTGCTGATTTCGGGCATGGACATCTCCTGAATTATGGTGTATGCCCAGCAGATAGAGGAGGGCAAGAAGAAAGATAGAGAAGAGCAGATGAACAGAAAGGCGAAGTCAGCAGGACATGAAACTAGCCCGCAGAGATAGAATAATTGTGACAAGTCCTACTTTCAAAGGAGATCCTCTTATCCTACACCATCTATAGCAAGTGCACCCGTTAGCCAAATAGGTATGATCAGAAATCTTAGGATTATAGAATTTCAAGGCTCCGAGTGCTCAGTCTCAGGCCAGTGTGACCCAAGGTCAAGGCACGAGGGGAAAGCCATCATGTGGAAAATACGACAAGCTTCATCTGGGTGAGTGCCATGTGGAAAGAGATGTTTGCTATTTATGTGGGCAAGCTAATCATTTCATATATAAATGCCCAAAGAGGAGACAAGGTGAGGGAAGCAGTAGACCAGAATCATTTGTAGCCCCTCCAGCGGGCAATCAGCAGAAGAGAACTACTACTAGTACAGGAGGCGGGATGAACCACCTTTATGCTATGGGTAATGGATAGGGTCAGGAGGCTACACCAGATGTTGTCATGGGTATTCTTTGAGTCTTTACCTTTGATTGTTATGCATTGATTGATTCGGGTGCCACCTTGTCTTTTGTGACCCCTTATGTGGCTAGTAAGCTTGGGATTCTTCTAGAGTGTCTACTTGAGCCTTTTGTAGTTTCTACTCCTACTAGAGAGTCTATCTTAGCTGAGAGTGTTTACAAGGATTGTATAGTGTCTATTTATCATAGATACACCCTAGCTAACTTGGTAGAGTTGGAGATGGTTTATTTCGATGTAATAATGAGCATAGATTTGCTTCATGCCTATCATGCTTCTGTTGACTGTAGAACCCGGATTGTTAAGTTCCAATTTCCTAATGAGCCTATGTTAGAGAACAAGGGGAGTTTTGTTTCCCCTAAGGGAAAATTTTTCTCTTACCTTAGAGCCATAAAGTTGATCTCCAAGGGTTGTATTTACCACCTCGTGCAAGTTAAGTCTGAGGATGTTAAATATTCTACTCTTGAGTCAGTCTCGATTGTGAATTAGTTTCCTAAGGTTTTTCCTGATGATCTACCTGGAGTCCCTCCCAATAGGGAGATTGAATTTTGGATGGATGTCGTTCCCTAGACCAGACCAATTTCAATTTCACCTTATTAGATGGCACCACAGACTTGAAACAATTGATAGAATAATCAAAAGACTTGCTAGAGAAAGGGTTCATAAAGCCTAGTGTCTCACCTTAGGGTGCTCCAATCCTTTTCGTGCGTAAGAAAGATAGGCCTCTCAAAATGTGTATAGACTACCGACAGATGAATAAGGTTACCATAAAGAATAAGTATTCTCTCCACAGCATAGATGATCTCATTGACCAACTTCACGGTACTACCTGTTTCTCGAAGACAGACCTCAGATCGGGTTACCATCACTTGAAGGTGAGGGAAAATAATATCCCAAAGACAACCTTTAGGACATGGTATGTCCACTTTGAGTTCTTGGTCATGTCCTTCAGGTTAACAAATGCACCTACAACCTTCATGGATTTGATGAACAGGGTCTTCAGACCATATCTTGATATGTTTGTGATCATGTTTATTGATGATATTCTGGTATATTCTAAGGATGAAGAGGAGCATGCTAATCACCTTAGAGTGGTTTTGCAAACACTCAAAGACCATGAGTTGTATGCAAAATTCTCAAAGTGTGAGTTTTGGCTCAAGTTAGTGGCTTTCTTATGCCATGTTGTTTCGAGAGATGGTATTTGGGTGGATACTCAGAAGATTGAAGTGGTTAAGAATTATCCTAGACCGACTTCTCCAACAGAAATAAGAAGCTTGCAACAACCCCAGAAAGTGCCTGAAAATGTGTCTTGGAAGTGTTTGGAATTGTAATATCCATATATCTCAAAATTTGTGCTTTATGTCAGAAATTTGACTTCACATTCTCGTCAAGGGGTCAAATTTAAGGGGGGAAGGGTCTAACCCCAATTTTAGAGCGAATGATTCACAATTTTGATTTTCCAAGTTGACGAAAATAATGAGGTTAGCCCGTCCGGGGCGTGTCTATTTATGTCTAGTTTTTTTTTTAACTCGGTCCAAGACTTTTAAATCTTGGGCCTAACTGTTCCCATACGAGAAAACAGCTATACTTAGCCATATTTTGCCTTCATATCATACAAGATATTCCCTAATACTCACTTAAACACTTAGTCTTATATTTCTCTCAAAATTCAAGTGTCAAACCCTCATCCGGATCTTAAGGTTCTCTGTCAAGCTTCAAGTCTCCATCTCCAATCTTCATCAAGTTCATCTACAAAGTTAAGATATGTGGGTTTCTTTCATGTGTTCCTTTCACCCATGATACCCAAGCTCTTTTTACTCAAAATTTGCATGATTTAAAGTTGATTTACTCATGGGTCTTATCTATTATGAAAATCACTGCACACTATGTTGGGGTTTATGAAATTGTGACTATTTTACTATATTTTAGGGTATGAATCTAAGATCTATTATAGGATTTGATGAAGAGTTTTAATGTATATATCTTGAGGGCATTACCAAGTATCTAGTGATTGTTTTACATTGAATTTTCTAGCATGATGTCACTCTTGAATTGCATGGTTTTACACTAGCACTACACACTCTCTAAGTGTTTGATAAAATGTCCGATTAGGGTTTCTTGAGGAATTGAAGGTCTAATGCATGTATTATGAGTTAAATGACTAAATCATGATGAAATGATAATGGAATGATGATGAAAGTTATGTATATAAGTGGTGACTATATGATGAAGATAGGAAGTTTATATGAGTTGCTTTCATGAAGGAGTACCTATGGTGTTGCAAGTAGATTATTGGGTTTCCATGTTTGTTGTGCTCTTGATTAAATAGAAAAGGTCTTACCTTGTTGGTTGAAATGTAATGTTGTGATAAGCTAGTTCTATGATCTCTACTGAAAAGGCCATGCCATAAGGTAGAAAGACTAATGATTCCTACCGAAAAGATCATATCGTAAGGTATGGACTCCCTACCGAAAAGGTCATGCTGTAAGGTAGAATAACTAATAGTTCCTACCGAAAAGACCATATCATAAGGTATGGACAAACTACTGAAAAGGCCATGTCATAAGGTAAACTAACTAATGGTTCCCATCGAAAAGATCATATGGTAAGGTGTGGACATTCTATCGAAAAGGCCATGCAGTAAGGTAGAATGAATCACAACTCCTACCCAAAGATCATATTGTAAAGTAGGGGACGTCTTATACAACCTACCAAAATAACTATGTCGTACTGTAGGGGTATTGGTAACACTCTCGAAAAAAGTTATACCGTAAGGTGAGTGGGGTCCATTTGGTCCATTTCATGAAGATTGGTAAGAAATGTTTGAGTTTGTATTCCATATTGAGTTATATTCCTTGGTCATGATTTATGAGAAAGTTTTACCTTAAGCATTGTTCATGTATGCCGTGTTGCCAATTTACTATCTCTTGCTATGATTATGCATTTTGATTATTGCCTATCTCTTGTTGCATTACATCCTACATACTTAGTACATTCCAACATACTAACGTACACTCTATGCCTACATGATATCACTATATAGTAACCGAAGCCCGCTTAAGCATCTCCACCCACGTGGCTAGTACGTTTTCACTCAAGCTTATTGGTGAGTCCTCTATTCTGGGGACATTACTTATGATCTGTTGCTATGTATTAAAACTTTCTCTCTTTGACTTATGTATGAGGGTGAGCCCAATTGTTTGTCTTGGCCCGGCTCTTATATATGTAGTAGAGATATTGTTAGACATGATATGTTGCTATGCTATGAGCTTTGACTCTATTTTGACTCTTGATGTTAATGATGTTGAAGTTTACTCTTAGTCCTGATTTCCCTTGATTATGCTTATCACTTATTGTCATTTTATTGCTTTCGCGACCAAGGATGTGTAATGATATGGTATGAGGCTTGTTTAGGGTCCCTCCGGGTTCCCCATTCGTCGGTCATGTCAACGCCCTAGGCTTGAGTCATGACAAAGCTTTTGGGTTTGGCAAGCTACTACCGCAGATTTATAGAGGGCTTCTCTTCCTTGTCAGCTCCATTGACTAGGTTAACTCAGAAGAAAGCCAAGTTTCAGTGGTCTAAGGAATGTGAAAGAGTTTCCAAGAGTTGAAGACCAGATTGACTACAGCCCCAGTGTTGACTTTGCCTAACGAGACGCGGGACTTTATGATATACTGTGATGCATCAAGGGTTAGATTTGGTTGTGTGCTTACGCAGAGAGGGAAGGTGATAGCTTATGCTTCCAGACAGCTTAAGATGCATGAGAAAAACTATCCAACTCATGATCTTGAGTTAGCAGCAGTGGTGTTCACACTTAAGATTTGGCATCACTATTTGCATGGGGTGCATGTGGACGTGTTCACTGACCACAAGAGCTTGCAGTACATGTTCAACTAGAAAAATCTCAACATGCCCAAAGGAAAAGGCTAGAGTTGCTCAAGGATTATGATATGAGCATTCTCTACTACCCAGGTAAGGCTAACATTGTTGTTGATGCTCTTAGCAGGATGTCTACGGGTAGCACTGCCCATGTAGAGAAAGGAAATAGAGAACTAGCTAAGGAAGTTCAAAGTTTGTCTCGACTGGGAGTGCAACTTGAGGAGAACAACAAAGGTGGGGTCAATGTTCAGAATGGATCTGCTTCATCCTTAGTGTTAGAAGTGAAGGAGACTCAAAAGACCACCTATCTTATTCCAATTGAAAGAAGCGGTTCACAAGTGATGGTTTTCTCCAAAGGGGGAGATGGGATATTGAGATATCAAGGTAGATTGTGTGTGATGGATGTTGATGGTGTTCGAGAGAGGATCACAGTCGAAGCTCATAGCTCCAGATATTCCATTAACCCCGGTTCTACTAAGATGTACCACGACTTGAGGGAAGTCTATTGGTGGAATGGGATGAAGAAAGACATTGTTGAGTTTGTCTCTAAGTGCCCCTATTGTCAACAAGTTAAGGTTGAATATTAGATACCGTGTGGATTAGCTCAAAACATTGAAATTCCTTGGTGGAAGTGGGAAACGATCAACATGGATTTCATCACTAGCTTACCAAAGTCCCGAAAGTAGCATGATTCACTTTGGGTGATTGTTGATAAGATGATGAAATCAGCCCACTTCTTGGCAGTCAAGACAACTTATACCGCTGAGGAGTATGCCCGACTATATATTCAAGAGATTGTGAGGTTGCATGGGGTTCCCTTGTCTATCATCTCGGACAAAGGAAGTCAATTCACCACTTAATTCTAGAGATCTTTTTGAAAGGGATTAGGCATTAAAGTACATCTGAGCACAACTTTTCACCCTCACACGGATGGGCAGGCAGAACGCACTATTCTGACTTTCAAGGATATGTTAAGAGCTTACATCATTGACTTCAAACATTATTGGAACGACCATCTACAATTAATTGATTTTGCATACAATAATGGCTACCATGCCAGCATCCAGATGGCCCCTTATGAGGCACTATACGGGAGGAGATGTAGATCACCGATTGGCTCGTTTGAGGTTGACAAAGCTGAATTGATTGTATCCAACCTTGTACACCAGTCTATCGAGAAGGTGAAAGCCATCAGAGAGAGGTTGAAGACAGCCCAGAGTCATGAAAAGTCCTACACAAACGTGAGGAGAAGAGACTTGGAATTTGAGGTGGATGATTGGGTGTATTTGAAGGTGTAACCCATGAAGGTTGTTATGAGGTTTGGTAAGAAGGGGAAGTTGATTCCACATTATATTAGATCAGACCAGATCGGGAGAAGAATTTGGAAGGTTGCTTATGAGCTAGACTTACCCTCCGAGCTAGATGGAGTTTACCCGGTGTTTCACGTGTCAATGTTGAAAAAGTGTTTGGGGGACCCCACCTTAGCAATTCCTGTTGAGAGTATGGGAATGAAGCATAGTCTATCTTATGAAGAAATTCCAGTCTAAATCCTTGTTCGACAAGTTCGCAAGCTGAGGAATAAAAGTCCTAAGGAGGAACCAATTTGTTGAGGAAGCTACGTGGGAAGCTGAGGAAGCGATGAAACTCAAATACCCGCACCTTTCGTGCTAAATGATGATGATGTTGAAGGTACTGTTCTTATCCTTATTGTTATTGAAGGTCTCTTTTCATTGAGTGAATGCATTATTCTGGTTCTATTCCCGAGCCTAAGACAGAGATAGATAGGTGCTGGTAAGTTGAGAATTCGAGTGTTCCCAAGTGAGGTATGAGATGAGTTTTGAAGTCATTCTGGTTTTTATTCTATTCTTACTCATCATTCGAGGATGAATGATCCCAAGGGGGAGATGATGTCACACCACGTGAAATTACTGAAATGCCCCTAAAATTTAATCGTGTGCACAACGCGTCATTCAAAGCTTAGATGGGAAATCCGAGATCGAATTTGCGATCAGTGCGCAAAATCAAGTCAAAAAATGGTCTTGGCCCAATTTAAGAGCAACCGGAGCAAAAAATAATTTTTGCTAATTAATTGAAACCAGTGGTTGCCTGCGTCTTTGGCGCGACCCGGACAAGATGCGCACCAACAGTTCAGTTTTTCTTCAATTTTTCGATGGGAATTGAAATTTTCAAGAAATAGCAAAAATGTACTGGTCAGCGCATCGCGGACCAGTACACCAGCTTTAAACTTTTTCTTTTAAAATTTAGGAAGGGTATTTTGGTCATTCCCAACCCATTTTTAAGTCTCAAAATGTGTTTTTAAGACTTATTTCGTACAAAAGGGTTTCCAAACCCACATTCTTCTAAGTTTAAACGTGTTTTCTGAGAGAGGAGAAGAAGAAAGGGTTTAGGGTTTCAAGTGAGAGTCTCAATCCTTTGAAGAAGACTTGGTGATTCTTCACTCTAGGTATGTAAAGGCAACCCAGAGATGGAATTATTCTTCTATGTGCCCCAATACATGTAGTTAGTTGAAAATTGATAGTTGATGGTTCTTAAGTGGAGTTCTTGAATAATTTCTTGAATATTATCTTTATTTCTTGAACATTATCTTTTAATTCTATATATTATCCCAAATTGATGATTATCATGCTTTTATTTTCTGTTTTTATGCATTATTGTATGATTGTATACCTAAATCGCATGTTTCCCCTTGTTTAATACTTCAAGAATGAACTTAGGGGCAATGTCTAGAGCTCTGATTGTTGGAATGTGTAGATTGTTGGAGTCTGATTCCTATGGTGAGGGTATTGATGATTGAAACTAATTAAATTATTGTTCTTAGAGCCTAATGAGACTGAACCTTGGTTGTGAAAGAATAATCTTACTCTCTGAGTTGATAGGTGATGAGATGAGATGAGTTCCTTCCTGTAAGGGTTGAGTGATGGAAACCCTTGAGGAATTGATAGACTTATGAGCATATTGAGTCCTGCAAGGAGTATTAGCACCGAAATGGGTAAGAGTGAGTCCCGCTCATACTCATTAACTACGTGGCCAGGAGAGGATTACACCGTGAAAGCGTATGCTTCCTTTGCCCCACAGAGGGCTTGACAGACTTCTTTTGGGATCCCTGACCGACTCATCCTGTACCCCGGCAAGGTACTGGATGGATATGGCAATGACATCTCTTCGTTGTTCATCACTGGCTCATAAGTGGTGGTTGTCGGTTATAGAAACTCCCAGATAGGTACCATGGTGATAGTACTCTGAAGTTAATGTGATGGTCTAATGTTTTGATGGATAGTGAGGTGATAAAGTCCTATGTCCTACTTTGATTTGAGAATGAGTGATTGATGAGCTGATGATATTGTATGTTATTTATTTTAGCCCATTTTACATATAGTACATTCCACGTACTAATACCCCTTTGGTGCTGCATCGTTTTATGATGTAGATTCTGTAGAGAGAGGACTTCAACAGCCTAATCGTTGAGATTCCTAGATTTCCAACAGAGACTTGGTGAGTCCTCCCTTGCTTTCGGAGGACATATTTATCCGCTCATTTATGTTGACTTATTTCATTAGGTTGTAGTAGCCATGACCTGTCATGGTACCTTCCTAGTTGATAGTTATAGAGGCTTCGTAGACATAGACAGCTGATCGTTGATGTCGGGATTGATTATTTTTTATTTCTTTTCTATTGAGATATTTCTTCTTTACTTTTATATGATAGTGATTGTAATAACCCACTGATAGACTATTATTCTCTTTATATATTCTGCATATGAGTTGATTGAACGAATGCAATGAGGCTAGGTGGTTCGCTTGGAGGCAAGGCAATAGTCTTTGAGTGCCAATTACGTTCAGGATACCCTCCTGGGGCGTGACACCAGCATTCCTCGAATGATCTCATCACATATAATCTTTTTCTTGATATGCCACGGGTTTTCCAGACCGATTTTCGTGGTGGATATAAGTCCCTCATCTCTATTAGTTCTCGAGTCGCTACCCATGGAGTGTTGTTAAGTTTGCAAGCTTCTTCTTCTTCTTTTGATGGAAAAAATTGTAGAAGAATGTTTTCTTCAAGCTAAGCAAAGGCTTTTGATGAGACATTGAAGAGACTGCGGATACAACTCACAAGAAAATAATACACTGAAAAAATAGGCACTACACATCTATTTATAACAGTATAGATAATTAGGTTTTGACTTCTAATCTAACTTTGAGCGGGACTGGGAAAAAAAAAAGAGAGGCACTAAATAAAGAAAAAAATTTAATATCTTAATTAACATTTGACCATAAATTTTGAAACTTTCCTTCAACTATTTATTTTGACCACAAATTTTAAATTAGATTTAGAAAATCTATCTTTAAAAGAATTGCAAATTTCAAATCGCATCTTCAGAAAAACTAAAAACTTCATGTTCAAAATGTATTGTCAAAAGGAAGCTAAAAACTAAAGATACGTAGAATATACGAAAATATTCATTGATCTTGTCAAGTCAAAATGTGAAATTAAAGTGTTTTAATAATATTCTCAGAAATAGAAAATAAGACAAATAAATAAAATGAACAGACTACTTATAAGCAAAAATTGAAAATGTATCCATCGCTTTGTAGTATTCATAACACAAACATATGCATTTATTTAAAAAATAATAATAAGTACTCTCTCTGTCTCATGGCACTCTTTTCTCTTTAGTCCATCTCTAAAAGAATGTTACATTACTAAAATTTAAAATTTTTAATTTTTAAAACAAATATATACAAACATATACACTTTTTAAGATCACATCTTCAAAATAAACTAAGATTTTCAAGTTCAAATAGTGTTGTCAAGCAGAAGCTAAAATATAAAGTTAAACAGAATATACCAAAATATCCATTTATCTTGTAATGTTGAAATTTGAAATTAGAGAATTGTCAATTCTTTTTATTATATTGATTGAAACAGAAAATAAGACAAACAAAGTTAAACTATATTTATTTTAAGCAAATATTGAAAGTGTATGGATCACTTTGTAGTTTTCATAACACAAACATATACAATTTTTGAAAAATAATAAATACTCTGTCTATCTCATGACACTTTTTCCTTTTAGTCGACCCCCCAAAAAAGCTACCTTACTAGAATAAAAAAAATAAACTTAAAATTCTTCTTTGACCCTTAATGAAACATTACCTTACTAGAATAAAATTTGTAGTCCTTTGAATGTGTTTAAAAGCTAAAGGCGTCCTGATGGTGTATATTAGGGCTATAAAGAACATGTACGATGGAACCAAGAATAGTTTATTCAAGTGGAGGTTCTATGATTTATGTATTTGCGGATGACATAGTACTGATCCAAGAAACCTAGGATCCCAATATAGCTCAATTTCATCAGCAATGTCTAATATAGCTCAATTTCATCAGCAATGTCCAATATTTGAGGATGACATAGTACTTATCAACGAAAACTAGGATCCTAATATAGCTTAATTTTATCAGCAAATGTCCAATTTGCAATCTTTGATCAATATCATGATCGATAGAGAATAGTCCAATCCCCGATCCTTAAATATATATAAATTTTAATATTAATTATATATACCGACTAATTACAAAATGGCCAATTTAAAAAAGAGTGCACACTTTCAATGTCACGTCAACATTTGGGTGTGATCTGTATTAGTTCTTGAGTTTACGCGTATTATCATTAAAAACTGTGATTGAATAGCCCGAGTTATCACAAGACATTCAAAACAAGCAGTTCTTTATTCATTTTGATTCAATTCTTAGCTATTAAATTGTGGCAAATCAAGATTTTAGCATTGAGATATATTGACAGAAACTTCCAACTACAGGAACGCTAAAGTCGTACAACATCAGCTTATTTTATTTAGTTTGACAAAGTTTTGCAGTACCTATTTTCTAGTTGTTAGTTGTAACTTTATTATTTATTTAAGTCGTATATTTGTGTACTAGTGCAAAGTTAGTTTCCTAGAGTTTTGGGAAAGTGGTTTAGTGGAACTATGCTAGTGATTTAGTTGGAATATGATTCTTGTAAGGCTATCAAAAGCCTAATTAACATATGAAAAAGTGTCCAAAAAAAAATCTTTTTCTGCAAACATTTTTTTCGGCCTTCTCTTCTCTGTTTTTCTTTCCTGTTATTTGTTCTTCTCCATTACAAGCTTCCTGTGTGTTGAGTTTTACATTTGGTATCGGAGCCAGCACAATGAATGATTTTCAAGTAGTTGGTGGAGTCAAAAAGTTGAATAACCAAAAGTATAATAGATGGGCAACATGTATAATGTCTTATATGCAAGGCCAAGATCTCTGGGAAGTTGTCAACAGAAGCGATATTACACAAACAGTGGAAGAGGATGCAAACGAAATGTTGCGAAAGTGGAATATCAAAGCAAGCAAAGTAATGTTTGCGCTCAAAACAATAATCGATGAAGAAGAGTTGGTGCATGTACGTGACGCTAAAAAGCCAAAAGAAGCATGTGAGACACTTGCTGCACTTTTCTCAAAGAAAAATGATGCAAGGCTGCAGCTTTTGGAGAACGAGTTATTATCAATAGAGCAACGTGATATGACAATAGCCCGGTACTTCCATAGAGTCAAGAGGATATGGATTCAACAGCGCCAATCGGGAAAACCATGGCTAAAAGACTTATTATTCATGGTTTGAGACCTGAATACAGAGGTTTTGTTGTTGCTGTACAGGGATGGCCAAATCAGCCATCACTCATTGAGTTTGAAAATTTGCTTGCAGGGCAAGAAGCCATGGCGAAGCAAATATCATGACTCTCGGTGAAGAATGAGGAAGAAGCATGCTACACCAACAAAAGCCTGAACATTAAGCATCATGCTACTGGTGAGTATAAGAAGAAAAATTTTCAGGGAGATGGAAATTTTTGCTCAAGAAGAGTTCCAAAGAATCACAGGATTGACAAAAGATTCGAAGGGAAGTGTTACAATTGTGGGAAGAAGGGTCATATGGAAAAGGACTGTTGGTTCAAAAAACAGTCCGTAGAAAGTAATGCTGATATCTCAAATTCAAAAAAGAAAAGCAAAGATGTTTGGGATGCTGAAGCATTTTTCGCTATAGAAGAGGAGGATTTAGCACTTATAGCGACAATATCTGAATCAATTGATCATGAGAATGATTGCATCATTGGTTTGGGTTGTGCAAATCATATGATATGTGATAAGCAAAAGTTGCAGGACCCATCAGTGTATAAGGGTATTCGTGTTTTGGTGACATCCAACAATTCAAGGTTACCAATAGCTCATATTGGTAAGACGACAGTTTCTCTTCAACAAGGGACCAATCAAATGTCATTTCAAAATGTCTATCATCTTCTGAGTATGAAGAAAAATTTGCTTTCATTGTCACAATTAACAATATTTGGAAATTATGTTCTGTTTGGTCCTGATGACGTGGAGATATATCAGGATCTCAAGAACATAGAAAATCCAATTATGAAGGGGCGTTGATTAGAGTCAGTCTATGTGATGTCTGCGGAGTCTGCATATGTAGAAAGGATGAAAAATAATGAGACTGCTAATTGTGGTATATGAGATTAGGTCACGTGAGTTATACCAAGCTAAGTGTGATGATGAAGAAGTCAATGATCAAGGGTCTTCCTCAACTTGAAGTAAGAACGGACATTGTTTGTGAGGATGCCAATACAGTTAAGCTCATCAGTTGCCATTTGAAGAGTCCAAATTTAAAGCTGATGAACCACTGCAATTAGTTCACTCTGATGTGTTTGGACCCATCAAGCAATCATCAATTGGTGGAATGAAGTACATGGTGACCTTTATCGATAATATCTCTAGGTATGTTTGGGTTTTCTTTATGAAAGAAAAATTTGGTTCTTTTTCAAAGTTTAAAGAATTTAAGGAAACAGTTGAGGGAGAAGTGGGCAAGCAAATTTAAGCAAACAGTTGTGGGAGAAATGGAATACAATTGTAATGACCCCGGGTGTTTTACGCCTTCGTTGGAGCTTGGAATTTTCGATTTTTTCTCATGAAGATCAGTTTTGTGAGTTTGAATTCAAATGACTAGCAAATAAAGACATGAAACCTAGAACAATACAGACCTGAACAATACACACTAGCAATTTTTTCTCATGAAGATCAGCTTCTTGTCCCTAATAATTATGTTTTGTGAGTTGGAATTCGAATGACTTGCAAATATGAAGAGCAGTTTTATGGAGATAGAGAGGTTTTCTTGTGTTGTTAAAGAGAGATGTAAGTTTTTTCTACTTCTTCTCCATACAAGAATCGGGAAAACATTGAGGACACGATAAGGATGAGTCTGAATCCAAATCACTAATAAATCCAAAGGGGCACATTGTCGATTTTGTAGTGTATCTTGGTAGCTTATACCATTGTTAAGTAGTACTGTTTCCCCGTAAATCCTGGATTTCTGGTTGCATGTGAATTGTTGAAATACTTGTGGCTGGCTAGATTATTTCTAGGTTTGGGAAGATGCAAAGGAATCTTTCCCGTGCTAGAGAAATTAGATATATTATGGTGTGATGAGCTTATTATGGGGTAATCTTCCACCAGTGAGTTTGTGCGCAAAATGTGATCCTTAATAATTTATGTATATCAACTTCTTCCTCACATTAAGTACATTTGTCGAGAGCTCATATAAAGGAAAGATTGACCAGAACATCAAAACCTTGGAGGCTTCAAAAATGGACCGAGACGTTCATGCCAGTTCTTCAAGTTCAATTTCTCTGGTGAGTAAACTTGTGACACATTTACATTCTAACAATAGTGAAGGCTTTTATCAAAACCCCTAAAACTATCATTGCTTGGCGAAATTTGATACCTAAACTATTGGATGCTCACAAAACCCCTTTGGTCTCGACTACATTGTTCACATATTAGAACGCTTTGCATGATCAAAAATAAATAAATAAATAACAGTGCACTATTAGTATTACAAGTACCTGAAGGGAATCATGCAGATTAAATTGGGAACTTCAAGAATGATTATACCAATAGAGCACTATTAATATTTCAATTTATAATCAATCTTCAACTCTTACAAATATATGAAAGAGTAATACTAAACCAACGACTATAATGGTATGCTGGTCTTTGGTCCCAAATTCGTTCACTAAACGCAAACCTTAGAAAGTAACTTGAACATTAAACATGAAGATCTCATATCCAAGTAAAGCCCAATTTCATCACCCGCGCCTAATCCGTAATTGTTGAATAACTCAATGCACGAAAGATAATAGTTATCATTGATCAGCTTCCTTAAGCAAGCACTTCCACCGTCATACTTCTTAAGAACATTCTCCTCAATTATATACCACAAGTCAACACGCAACCCGCACCCATTTTCCACTAAACTTTTGGCCATGTCCAGTGTCCAGTATCGAAGAATGTACTCAAATATCTTGAAAAATGGATTCACCAGCATTTCTAGAACAATCTCGTCACGAGTAATCTTATTCTTAATCTGCCATGGCTTTTCCAGATTGATTTTCGGGGGAGCGTGTAAGGCCCTTATCTCTATTAGTTCTCAAGTAACTACCCATGGAGTGTTATTAAGTTTGCAAAATTCTTCTTCTTTTCGAAAGAAATTGTAAAAATATTTTTTCAAGCTAAGCAAAGGCTTTTGATCAGACATGGAAGAAACTATGGATACAATTCCCAAGAAAAAATACACCGGAAAAGGGGAGGCACTAACACCTCTATTTATAACAGTACAAATTATGTTTTAGTTTCTAATCTAACTTTGAGTAGGATTGAGAAAAAAAAAGGCAAAAACAGAGAAATTCATGTTAAGTACTATTTAATTTTGTTAAGATTGATTTTTGAATAACATTTGACTTTTTTATTATTCCATCCCAATTAATTTGTTTGTCCGATTTTGAATTGCAATAAAATAAAGAAAAAGAATTAATATCATGGCCTTAATTAACATTTCACCATAAATTTTAAAATTTTGCCTTCAACTATTTTGACCATAAATTTGAAATCAGATACAGAAAATCCACCTTTAAAAAATTTCAAATCACATCTTCAAAAAAATTAAAATCTTCAAGTTCAAAATGTGTTGTCACATGAAAGCTAAAAACTAAAGATGAATTGAATATACCAAAATATCCATTGATCTTGTCATGTCGAAATTTGAAATTAAAGAATTGTCAATTTCTTTTAATTAGTAGTGATTGAAATAGCAAATAAGACAAATAAATTTAAACTATATTTATTTTAAACAAAAATTGAAAGTCTATGGATCACACTTTGTAGTTTTCATATGACAAACATATACATTTTTTTTTTTGAAAAATAATAATAATCTGTCTATCTCATGACATCTTAATCAACATTTGACCATAAATTTTACAAATTTGCCTTCAACTATTTGTACCATAAAATTTAAATCAAATTTAGAAAATCTACCTCTAAAAAAGTTTCAAATAACAACTTCAAAAAAAATAAGATTTTCAACTTCAAATTGTGTTGTCAAACAAAAGCTAAAAAATAAACATAAATAGAAAGGAAAAGACTCATAATACTCAACTTCACAAAAATAGTCAAGTCAACCTTCATTACCTGGACCTAGGGCCAAACAGTGACATGGCAAATGGGGACTCGAGAGTCCCCAAACAAGCCTCAACGTATCCATATCCACATCATCGATTTGGAAGCATAATAGAAAAGTAAACACATAATTCCAAGGGAAGGGAGAATAGGACTCACACTATGGGGACATCATAGGGAATGCGAGTAACATTGATCCACAAAGCATGTAGCACATAAATACTAAGGGGCAGGTAAGGAGGGCAATTCTGGACTTAAGATCTTTCATATCGCATATATAACCAAATCATAAAGATCATAACCAATCAACATAACGAGAACCAATAGGTAGCCATATCCATAAGTAGAATCTAAAAATACATAGCAAATAAACGTAAAGGAGTTTACAAGATGTCCAACAATGTCTCTAGTCATAAGATCGGACGGGGGCCAAGACATACATCTGGCTCACCCTCAATGTAAATAACATAAATAAACACCATAGGTAGAGAAATAGTGGCTTGCCCTTGGAAGATAGGACTCACCACAATTACAGTGGATGAATGTAATCCTCAGTCTCAACATAGTTAGATCATGTAAGCAAAACTATGTGTTAGTACGTTTGAATGTACTAAGTATGCCGGCATACAAAGCATATGATTTACAAACCCCCGTTCAATGTTAGATGACAAGGTCACATAGTATAGAAAGAAGTATATATCCAATGAATTGTAGTATAACACTATGCCATAAAATTCATGATTCATGAAATGCAAAATGCATATATAAGTGGGGATGAGACCTCAACCAACATATAAGACCAAGCGAGTTATTACTTGGAATCTCAATGTTATCCACACACCGGGAAAGAGGTGGTCTACTTGCCAAAAGTAAACCACACTTCTCCTTACAAGCTTCTCATTTCGGAGAAGTGACCTTCCTTACGGGCCTCCCATTTTGGATAGGATTTTCACAATTTTATCATATCATATCATATCAATGCTGAACCGCACCTTACGGACCCCCAATTTCGGTGAGTGTTACCATATATATACCTATGCTAGCACATAGTTCAAGGAAAGAGAGAGGACCCTTGGGGATAGCCCTGACACCCCCAATCTATTGGTGCTAATTCATCATCCCAAAAGAATACATATACGTATACATGATTTCAAAAGAGATATGAGTCATTTCAAATCACTTCAATGCATAATTGGGTTTAAAAGACAAACATCATTCATAATATTTCATACTTGGGCTCAAATACCAAATCATAATTCATATCATACTTTTCATCCATAGGAATAGCCCATGCACAATATCTAAATGAGGTGTAAGCACCCAATATGCTCAATGAGCCAATATCAATAGATATTTATGTGATCACATTCTTTTCATAACCAATATCTTTATCAAAATCATTTACATAAGCATAATTAGGCTTAACCCACTTCATAATTTCATAAAATCTAATGTTCATGAATGCATATACTATGAATGAGATGAGAATAGATGGGCAATAGAGATCCAAACGTAAATCAACAATACATTATGAAATTCAAGTAAGAACATAAATATATCCATATTTCAATCATAATATAGATTACTCATTCTTAAATCTAGCTTAAAAGGGGACATGCACTTTCATAACTTCATAACATCAAAGCATTTCATCATATTTGGGCTTGATTCACATTAAAATCAATAAAACAAAGCACATACATCAATTGAATTTAACAAAAAATAATATTAAAAATCCATATTTAAAATAAGCTAAAATTCATGAAAATCAGTTGAAAAGAATTTGCGTCTTCTTAGTTGAAAGGTACCAAGAACCAAACCCTCATATTCTATAGAATGAAAAAGTTTCACGAAGAAATTTGAAGAAGAATGAGCCTTTCCTTGATTCCCAAGCTTAGATTTACAATATTCCCTTGAGAGAGAGAGTTCTTAAGAGTGATCAATATAATTCTAATTGTGAGGAATGAATTTTGAATGAAGGAATAGAGTTTAGGTCATCTGAAAGTCCTTAGGTAGCATAAAAGAAAACAAAAAGACCCTTATGATAAACCAAATTACTAAAACGTCATTAATAAAATGAGTAAAAAAATTGAAGTTAAAGTCTCAGCAAAGGGGTATACGTTTTGTGAGACACTGTATAGACAATATACTTGCCCATGATCTAAAACTTGGAAAAATTTCACCTGACAAAGGTCCAAAATGGTAATCCTATTATCACGACTCAAGCCTAAGGTCTAAATGTGACACAGCAACTGGGAACCCGGAGGAACCCAAACAAGCCTCTTAGCATATCAATCACACATCCTTGGTCGCGAAAGCAAAGTAAACAACTACAAAAGGTAATATAAAAAGGGAAGTGGGACTAAGAGAAGTCTTTAATAATCATAAAAACATAAAGAGTCAAGCATATAGCATAAATACATCATAATATTCTAACAACACCTATAAACATAGAATGGAGTGGGGGCCAAGACACTCTCTGGGCTCACCCTCATAATGTCATATGTTCAACATCAAGAAGTCTTAGAAATAGCAAGAGAAAGTAGATAGTATCCCCGAACATGAGGACTCCCCAAGATTTTCTATGAATAATCTCACTAGCCATGTGGAGGATAATCAAGAGGAGCTCTGGCCCCTACATGGTGATATCATGTAAGCATAAAGTATGAATTAGTACGTTTGAATGTACTAAGTATGTAGGATGCAATGCAATAAGACATAAGCCAATATAGTCAAAATGTATGTAGATAAGCATAATCTCAATATGGCATGCATGATCAATGCTTGAAGTAAAACATGCTTGTAAATCATTCAACTTGCA